>OMKZ01024992.1:2214-18977 GCA_900302535.1 Neoniphon sammara
ACACACACACACACACACACACACACACACACACACACACACACACACACACACACACACACACACACAGCTCAGCCCAATATCCTCAAAGTTGAAATTACCAGATGTGCCGACACAGTATGTAACTGTAAAGGAATCTCATATTTTTTCCACACCTTTAAACCCCCCTCATGGTTCACACCTCTGGCACATTTTCACATGTGTTATTCCCAGCTATGATAATCACCAGCCGGAGTTGATGTGTGTACACGGCGAGACCGGCCACAGATGGATAGCCTCTCATTGATAAGGAAGCCAGCTTGGGAGACAAACACAGAGAGAAAAGGAGCGATGGCGTTTTTTTAACCACCGGTCTGTTTTCATTTTATCAGTGCAGGAGAGCAGCAGAGATAGGCCCCAGTGTCCTTGACCGGGGGGATGCAGCGATGACACTGAAGAGATGGATCTACAGCCGGTCAAAGGAAAGTCATTTATTTCCGTTGACCCACTCGGTCAAGTGGATTGAAGCTGAGCCTTTTGATTTGGCTTTTTCTTCGCCTTTTCCCCCCACAGAGTCCACGCTGCTCCCGCAATTACTGCAAACAGAGAAGGTGATGGGTCTAAGATTTTGTCCAGATAAAGGAGTCAGGACCCTATCTCTCCTGTTGACACCATTAAGCCATCACTGAGACCGAGGAGGTGGGGTGCCACTAAGGGACTGTCACTCAACCCTTACCACCCAGCTCCTGTTTAAAACCATCTGCCACCGAACTCCCACTAGCCTCTTTGTATCTGATCCCAAAACCAGAAGCGGAGAGTCGCTGGACTCAGCCGTCAGAGGCATATTCGCCCGTTCGCTGTCTTATCAAATGCAAGCAAGGGACTGCAGAGCCGCACATATTCCTGGATCAGGGTAGTAGGTGGTAGACGCTTCAGGGTTTCATTTGTCAAGCCAGGCGGCATCGACTGCCAGTGCAGGAATAAAAGCTGACGCCATTCCAAGTCGAGATCCTCTGAGTGAGAGAGCTGAAACAACTGCAATCCAACTGTCACGCTGTGGAAATGCGGCGCTCACATGGACGGAAGCGCGGCGCGTTAAAGGGCGCGGTTAATTTTGAGGGTACGGCTGAGTAGCGTGAAGCAGTATTTTTTTTTTCTTTTTCCCAGAGTAGAGGTGTTGTGCAGTTTAGTCACTCCTGAGCCAGTTCAACTAAACTCTAATCCAAGCGTCAGTGTCAGACAGCACACCTAAATCTCTTCATGGTGGGACTTATCAAACAATAACAGACGCTTTGCAGATCCATTTATAGCTGTGAGAGATGAATATTGCTTTGTGACTTCAGGGAGGTTGCAGCACACGTGTCAACTTGTTGTAATACCCTAATATTTGATCTATTGCATAAATGCATGAGGAGTTGTCACTAGCATTTTATTTTCACATTTTGTTCAAACGGTTGTGAGAAGATTATGTCGGAAATTGAATCACCAATTATGCTTGAATTCATCTAATTCCACCTCAGGTGACAATTTGGGTCTGAAAAACAGCACTAAAACAATCTCACCAGACGTGCTAGGACAGCTGTGTTGAATCAAAGCAAGACGCCCACTTCTGCTTTTCATATGGAATCATGTCTTAGAATAGTGCTTCTCTTGTGGCAGTTGCAGAGCAAATATTTAGCACACAGAAAGTTGTCAGATTCATACAGTTTTACGTAGAAACTGTGAAAAGTCTTGAGTGTTTTCAGCAGTATTCATCCTTTGAAAACCGGGCAGCTCTTTCAAATCGGCGGAAATAGTCCATCAAAATCTTGACAATAACCATCAGACCATTAATGCAAGATTAGTTTTGGACAAAGTGGAACTGTCTTTGAACTGTCTTTGAAATGATGCTCCTCGGGGAGTGAGATGTGGATTGCTGCCCGATGGCTTCGGCCCATCCATTTCTACAATGTAAATTTGTTGCTGAAAGCCTCAATTGCTGATTCAAATCAATTTGTAAATGTTTTAGACCCGGCCATGTGTGGCCATATTTGCATGGCAGTTATGGTGGTTTGCACCAGATTGACACCCTCAAACACAAGCTTCCATACAATAACAACATTATTAACAATATAAACACAAATTTCAATGACCCACCCTTATTTTTTTTACAATATATACCACCACATAATTGCATAAACTATTCAGCTGTGTGCTCTGACCCTTATTTTTCAGGTTGAGGAAAGCAAAAAGAAAAGAAAACAGAAAGCAGACCCTCTGAATATTGGTGCTGGTGGAAGAGTCAGAGTAATACGGGAAAGGATGAGCCTCCCCATCTCTTGTGTAATGAAGAATGACTGAGAGGTATTGCATGGGCCAACAGCGTCTGAAGACAGGGCCATTGCTATGCACAGGGTGTTGCATTTCAGACCGAGCAAGTTGAGACCTACAGCGTGTGAGGTTAGATTGCAAAAAGACGGAAGGAGCGGGAGGTTAAACGTCTCTCCTCTCACTCTTCATCCCCTAAACGACATGCCTCATTCATACAAACAGCTCACATTCAAGGACATTACTGCATGGGACCAGTAAAAGAGGAAGAAAAAAAAAAAGAACAACTTGAATCGCTTTCTTATGAAGACGTTGGAAAGGAAAAACAAAAAGGAAAATTGCTGGCAGTGAAAAATGGCATTTAATTAAAGGATGAATCTTTATCACCGTCCAAAAACAGAACACAGCAGTTTTAGGAAATCACCCTTTTTTCTTTAGATATTAAATGACAGAGGTTATGGGAAGACTGTTCTTGCGGAGATTTCCCTTATGTATAGAGCGACCGGGAATTGGAAGCAATAAATATGGAAGTCTTTTTAGCTCTCGCTCTATAATTCTTCAAAACACTTGGCAAATGCATGAGACGTTTAGTTTGCACAGTTGGTGACATAGAAGCTGAGTTGTCTAGGGTCTTTTTGCTTTTCACACAAACTAAATAAGTGCTGTTAAGATAAACAACTCCATGGAAAAACGCGTGAGAAGAGCACTTCCAGTGCAGATGAGAGGAGCATGCATAATGTATGGAAAGCATGCGTGGCCAAATGTATACCTGGTTGGCAGTGCATACCTATGTGTATTTTTCACATGCATTTGATATCGTACACACTCCCTGCGGAGCTACACTAAGTCATTGGCTTGTTATAGAGGGATAACTAAATGGATACTCGCTGTAGGCCTTTCTGTTCTCCCTGTTCCAATCCTGGGAACCAGAATCATTTATTCACATCAAGAGGCTGCTTTGTAAACCACCCAAAGGGATTACATTTGACAGTAAGTTTATTCATTCATAATGCATTCCCACAGACACTTGCCCAACAAGTGGAAAAACAGTTTTTTTTTTTTGTTTTTTTTCCCCCCAGCTGCCTATAGCAAGGTGGAATCGAGCACATCTGCAGTTAGAAAGTTTTCTCCACCAGGGAGGGCAACAGCTACACCCATGAATAGCTATAATATGACATTTTTTTCCTTGATTAGAAGTCCTTTACGGTGAGATGATTTCATTCATTGCAAGAGGTAGGGAAATAATTAAGGTCAAATTCACCAAGGATTTCTCTTCTAATTGGCCATATGGACTTGAAAGGAAAGTTTTATTGTTTTCTTTTGTCTTTCAAAGCAGATGTGCAGGGTCTGTAGACTTTTGGCTTTGGAGACATTGTCCTCCCTCCCTTGGCGATTCCAAACATAATTACTATACTGTGTCTTGTGCTATTTTAGTCCATGTTAAGGTTAGAAAGTTAAGTACAGTCACAGTTTTCCTACCGCAGCTTCCTCTGTTCATGGAGTTGGATGTCGATGTGAGGCCGGTGTGATGTCAGAGCGCCGTTTGCTCCCTAATATCTAAGATGCTCCTTCGCTGCACAACAACCCCTCAAAATGTAGAACAAAAGCACTTTTGTATGTGTTATTCCAATTTATACTGGAAAACTAACATTTTAAATTGCTTAGCACAGGGGTCAAATGTTTTCTTATGATGGACACCCAAGCAGACGCCCATTATAATCATAAATAATAACAATGGCAATGATAATAATGGATTAGGGCATGAACCAGCCATTGGATAAGATTTTTGATATTACTGTGTAACTGTCTGCACTGACTACACATAAGGAAATAATAGTTAAAACTCATTAATTCACTCTGTTAGTCTTATACAACCTCTAATTGAGAATAATTTCAGATGAATTAATTAAAAGGAAATTAAATGATTCCTCATTTTTCTGGAGGTTGGCCTGGACACTTGTCAAGGACCCCTATAGTGCTTTTAGTATCTGAGGTGTGCATGATTTATGTTGCATAAAGGTTCAACGCAGTCAAGTGTTTTTAAATCACTAGCAAACAGAGTTAAATAAAGCTCAGGTCACATTTTTTAAATATTTTAATGTGTGAAACTACGATTTTGCTCTGGCATGCGTTTGAGAATAAGGTGGTATTCCAGGGCCCACGTGATCCTCTGTAATTGCACAGAGAACGCCATGAGCAAGACCTGAATAAAGATTAGTCTCGTTTCTTCCTCTTTGATGTAGGGATCCAGAGCCAAGCCTACATTTTTAAATGACTGTCACCTGCTGTGCTGGCGTATGTCCCCCAGGGATGCTGTGATCATTGGCAGGTTGCTGCAAATCAGACAGACACTTGACTACTTCTCAATGGCAGAAATGCAATCATAGCTTTTAGGAGCAGTTGCACTCTATCTGCCTGCCTGTCTGCCTGTGGGGGTCTGGATGAGACCAGCAAGGGCCCAAACAATGAATATATAAAGCTGGCTACTTCATGAATTGCTGTCATGACACCAGCCAAAGTGCAAAGCCAATAAAGCATCCAAACGTCAACATGTACTCTTGTCAGCCTGAAAAACACTGAGGTCGAGATTCACTAAAATTGTGTTGTGAGTGGAAGCTGAAGCTTTTTGTGCCTCAGTTGTTTGAGCTAAGAAAGCAGCATTTTTGTTTTATTCACTGAGAAATTTATGTAAATCAAGTTGTGGTGCAAACAAGCCCACAAAAAGGAACACTGAGCAAGCAAACAGCTCTTCATCACCACTTGTAAGTGCAAATTGTGTGCTTCAACTTTAAGACTAAAGCAGCCTAAAGCCCTTTTATAATTGCAGTGTTTTCTGATCTGAACTGAAACTCTTGGATGAAAACCGTCTACCTTTCTTGTCTGACTTGCTAGTGATGATGCTGCATCTCGCAGCACGGATAGCAGCCATTCTGACTGGACAAAGTCATTATTTTATATTCCAAACGATCTTATATTACAATGATTTGGGGGAGGCGGTGATGCAAAATTTTTGTGAACTGGTCTAGATATGCCTGGCCTCACCTACATGTACTTTAAAGCTGGCAAAATAATGCCATTTAAATCGAATTTACCATATGCATGACCATGGCAGATGGAAAGAAGCTTAAATTTTTGAGCAGCGCTATTAGGCAGCTTTCCACTCCTAATTGCTCATAGTCAGTAAAGAGCACAGCTTTGAGATTTGGCCATTTTGGTGATGTAGTGTGCTCTTCTCTGCGCAAACCTGTAGTGAATCTGGGCCTGAGTGTGCAGTGCACTGTGAGACGGGGTGAGGGGATAACAGGACCCCACTTCATGAAGCTGCCATCTTTGTTGTGCACATGGTCCATTGTTCAGTTTTCAGAGTTTTGAGCTTCTCAGTGAGCCAAGACGTGCAAACCAGGAAGGGAAGGTGTGTTCATGTCCTTAGCCAGCATTCACAGAAGGTACAAAAGACAAGCATGTTGCTTTGCACACTTGGCAAGCGCGAGCAACTCCAGCAGCAGACGATGTAGTTTGCAGTGACTGTGGGTTTTTCACTCCTGACTATGCATTTGCATAATGGAATTATGGGCTCAGCCATGCTATGTCTTTAGTGGACCATTAGGCAGGCCTTTACTGGATTGTAATTAGTGGCTTCTGCCCTTCACCTTCATTAGCATGCAAATGAAAGTTCTGAACACCAAGAAATATTTGGCACATTGGGAGAAAAATGCCAAAGTGATTAACAGGCAATCTGTAATGGAATTGTCTATTTCTATCTATCACAGTTTAGAGCACTTGAAATGAGACATGGCAAATATAAGCGGTTGAGTCTTAACAGGTTGATCTGAACAATTAGTTGTTGAAATGAGTTTTGATGACATGACTGCAGTGACTTAGAGTTAATTTAGACCAGAGGTCTTTGGCCATAATCCTTCAAAATTCAACCTGATGTTCCAACCAGATACAATTTAGCCTTTAAGCCTCCAGTTTATTCTTATTTAAATTAGGGCCATTTCTGATTTGGAAAGCTTGTTTCTAATGCACAGTACAGATCTTGTTTTATTAGTGTATCACTCCCAGCCCTTTCCTCCTTTGCATTTACACACATATAGCCCCTGCTAGTTTAGTTTATTTTCTAACACTACCCTAATAAGACATTGTACTTGAACTTCTAAACCAGACGGTTGCATTTGCAATTCAAATACACTCATTTGAATTAAATGCTGCTTGCCATGAATACAATTGAACTTTCCAGACATGTCAGACAAGACCCTGCCAAAAGTAACCCTGGACACATACACATTAATCAAAGGAGGTGGCCAGTAGGCTGGCGAGTGAAAACATCCTTCCAGAGGCGGCATGTGCCAGAAAGAGGTGAGGCATGAGGGTCGCTCTCCTTTTGTTAACCCTGTCTAATTAAGAGTCTAAAGTCAACCTGGAGAGACAGCTTGAAGGCAGCACTGACTGCATTACTATAACAAATTACGGACTAAATATACCTGTAATAGATTTAAATATGTATAGGCTGTCTGGGAGGATGGGTATGTAGCAACGGCTTTTATAGCTCAGGCGCCAGTTTTTGTAAATTTGAGCTGCAGCATCCACAGCCATGAAAACACACCAGTATTTTTGAAAGACAGAGGCTTTGCACTTCCTATACACACGACTGCTTTGCAAAACCAGCCTGTGTGCCGGCACTGTTTCTGAATTTTTGGTAAACTACTGTGGCTGGTATCAGGTGGGAATAAGTTTGTTACTTTTGCTCATTGCAGGTAAAATATAAAACAAGGATATAATCCTGCAGAGATATCATTCATTCATTTATTCATTCTTTTTATCCCTGTTCAGGGTTATGAAGGGCTGCAGCCTATCCCAGCATACACTTGGGGGATGAAGGCAGGGAAATACCCCGGACAGGTCGGCAGTCCATCACGGAGCCTGCTGGGATATAACACACAATATGATACCGTGCACCTGCCCGCTGTTGACTTCAGGTATTCAGCAGCCTGATATTGATTTTCCTGATGCTGAAATGTTTTGTATAACGAGGGAAACATTCAAACATCCTGACAAAGTATTTCTTAATTTATCTACAGCAATTTCAGTGTTTTCCGGCCTCATTTGCTTTGGCTCCCACATGGTAATATAATATGATGCAGAGGCTATTTAAACGGATTAATATTTTGCAAGGCTTGCACAATGAAAGGCCAGTGGCACTATAAGCCAAAGTGCTCATTTCTCATTTCCTCACTGTTTTCACTTAGTTAGGATTTTCAGTTTGCAATGTGATTTTTTGTTTTGTTTTGTTTTGTTTTGTTTTGTTTTGTTTTATTTTGGCAATTTATATATGTGTTGACTAGTAATGGTAATCTTTGTGAGTGATGTGATTAAAAAAATAAAATACTGGCTTCACCCGAGGATGCTGTTTTAAAAGTGTGGAGCCAGTTCCGATACTTTTTCAAGGATTATATTCTGATTGCTTGATGAAATGCTGATGAAGCAAAAACCCAGAGGCAAGTGATTTTTTTTATTACATAAGCAAGCAGAGCCGACACTGAGCAAGCTTTTGGGAATTCAAGTAGGTGTAAAAAGTGTTTAAGCCCCTATATGTTAGAGGAGGAACAGCAAATTGTTTTGGTTCCTCTGTCCTGACCTGACCCGCTCTCAGATCTGCTGGATCTTAAGTCACCTTGAACAAAAGGGAGCTGTGCAGCTCTTGCTTCTTACCATGCATGCTGTGGGTTTCTCCCTGAATAGCAGCAGCACATTATTGACACTCGAGTATTGACAAAATGTGGGCTTAACACATTTTCTGGAGGTCTTTTGTATAGTCAGCCAATAAGTAGAAAATAGACTGCACTAACTTTTTTTTCAGAGGGGGGACTTTCAGCTTTTCATATGCAAAAACACATTCAGTCATGCATCACACAGCAAGTAATTTTAAGCTCAGTTATCAGGGACAGATTAGAGTGCATTTAATTATCAGTCATCTATAGTCTATACGTGATTAGTTTTCATAGTTGTAATTAGGAATCAGACTTAATTACATTTCTTTTTTAAATAATTCATCTGAAACTATTAATTGGAATGGTAAATATATAAACTATGACTCCAACCACAGCAGCCATTCCCTTCCCTGGTGGATTTTGTGAGAGACATTTAGGCACATATTGATATTTTGTGAAATGTATCTGCTGTAATTACATGTTCTAGCATTATTTAAATTCATGCAATAGTAAATCTACAGTATGTGCTCAGGTCAAGTGTATCATAGTTTTAACTACTCCTGCTAGAATGCAATATATTTTTGTTGTCTGCAACAGTGGAGGGAGCTGTAAGGTACTTTACTGAGCATGTGAAATACTGACGGGAAAGTAACGTGCTGCGAGGAAGTAGAAGAATCTGGAGATAAGGTTGGATCGAAACAAGTTTTCGTACAGCATGTAACCTGCACAATGTGCTTAATGTGCACATCAAGACAGTGGAAATACATTTATGTTACAGTTTGTAATACAACATCAAGTTGGTAATGGGCCAGGCTTTATGTGACTTCAAATATATTTTCTTTCAACATTTTGCCTGCCTCCTGTTGACTTGTGAGTACATTGGGTTTCATGAGAAAGGTGGATTTAATTAATGTAACACAAGTCAAAACTGGGATACTTTGCAGATTAAGTGGCCAAGGAACTTGGAACATGGTGAAACAGCCACCAGAGATGTGCTGCAGAGTTTCTCATGCTGGTGCTCCCGTGTTCCCCCACAGATCCGACAGAGCTACAGCTGTGTGCAGGTGTACGTTGGTTTGTTCTCTGTACTTAACCCCTTTCTCTGCTTGCTAAAGTTCTTTGGAACAAATGTGTACTGTCTAAAATGTTTTGCAATTGAATTCGACTTGACCAACTGCAGTAAGAGATGATTTATTTATGAGCAGTGTGCTGAAGATCATGAGGTGAGTTGACAGCCAGCACGGCGAGGTGTTGCGCCCCTAAATTAAACTTTGTGCTCCTCAGATTCTGTGGGCTGTCTTGTGCAGTCCAGAGACCAAAGTAGGCTGATCCCCTGAATGTGATACTGCAATATCGTAACCTTAATCAGTATTTCCACAGCGTCTCATTACAGTATTATAAGTAGCTTCCGCAGAGATGAAAACATTAGCTTCGTTCACTGAGAACAATTCCCATACATGTGAGAAATAAATCAAGCAAAAGTATATTTAAGGTCCACTGGATGGATTTAGTTTTATATTTTTTCTCAAAAAATCCAATTGCATCATTGCTCAGAATGGACAGCTTGCTCAATAATTCATACAATTAGTTTTTCTCCTTAAGCAAGCTCTCTTGTTTCAGTAACCTGCTTCAACCTTCGCACCGGCCCCTGTCTTATTAATCAGCCCCCATCGATTTAGTGTTGAAACTAATTAAGGCCCTGACATGTGCAGTTGATTCCAGACATCTGTATGTGTCACGAATGCAAACGCGCACCCTCTCTGCCACTCTCTAACTCGCTGCCACTGACACTGGCTGGTAACTTGCTCCGCTAATACCAAAGAGCACCAGCGCAAATAGTGTTTTCCAGCAGTTTCGTTGCCAGCCTTGGACTGTGACTGAATACCAACAAGCATCTCCAAAACTTTTGTTTCCCTTGGTTTTATTTCTGTTGATTATGTAGAGAGTGAATAAGAAAATTTCCTAACGATAAATGCAATTCCTGAATGAAGTTGTTGATTCTTTTACAGTAAATATTGCTGGATCTGAGCCAAAAGTGTGTCCTTGTAGTCATGTCTTGCTGATGCTGAAATCTAAAAACTGCGTGAGAAAAATAAAAGCTCTAAAGCAAACCTGTTCTATAATGGATTTATCCTTCATGGCCAATTTACCTGAAGTCTTTGAACCCGAAGTCATGCAGACCTTTCAGTAAATACACAGCTTGGGAAGAAATGCCTATTGCATTTTGAAAACGTTCAATTACAGAAGCATTTATTTTATACTGGCACTGGAACTGCTAATTGATCCCAATCCTAAAAGGCCACAGACAACAATATGCAGCATTACTACACGCTAATTATCCCATATGCTTCATAGAAATGATGAAGTCAAGGCTAAATAGTGGAGCCTGCCCTCCCAGCAACATGCTGTTTTACAGTAGCTTTATGTCTTTTAAAATGTATAGAATAAATGTTGCTTGCCATGATAAACACTCACAGCTATTCATTAAATAGTATAAACACTCGTAACTAGCCTTCATGACCTTGAAATGAATATGTGCTACTTAAAGTAGCAGTGGTGGGTAAACAATTAGTGTATTCAGCCCTTCAATGATGAAGCTTCCCACTACCCCTATTAAGACGCGGCATCTTTATACAGTTTATCCCCGCTGTTTTATGAATTCACAATTACACCTCATTAATGTGTCATTTGCATAATTACAAGGAATGGGGACAGCATTCACAGTGGGAATATACACTACCTTGAAGAAAAAAAAGCGCAACACAATGTTCTGAGCTGTAGAAGCAGAGATATTTTGATATTGTGCATGTTTTTAAGGTGGGTTGTCTTCAACACTGTATGTTACAAAAGGTAATGAATCTACACCCTGCAAACTGGGACAAAATTCACTTAGAGTTTGCACAGCAAGGATTTTTGTTTTTGTGCAACTCTTGAATGACAGCCAGAAATTACACATCTGAAGACACCTTTGTTCATATTTCATTTCCCTTAATATTTTAAATGCTGTTAATTCACAAAATTTAATTCTGTCCTAATGTGGGCATGAAATAGGCTGCAGGAAACCAATAACTGCAATAAAAGCTATGTGAAAAATTCACTCAAAGAGCTTATTTGGCCTGCACAGGTACTTTAACCCACCCTCTCTAGGTTATTTGTAAGATAAATGAAACCGCAGAAACAGATGACAGGTCTTTAGCTCAACTATAAAATGCAATTAACCAGCAAATGAGGCCAGGCAAGCCACTCTGACCAGTCGACTTGGGCAACGGCTAGAGGGGAAGGAGGAGAATGGTAATTCATACCCAATCTGCAAACTGCTCAGCTACCTTTACTGGGTTGATAAATGGCGTGTGACATTTTAACTGCCGATGATTTGGGTATTCAAAGTATTTAATTGAGATCTCTGAGAATTTTTGTCATTGGTTGCTGGCAGGGATAAGCAGGGATGACATCTCCCCTTTTAACCACACTCTGTGTCTCTGTTTGTTATAACAGATTCCTGGCAAATTGTTGTGAAATGCACTTCACCTGAAGCCGTGCTCTGATTAAAGGGACTCTTTATCACACTCATTCTCACAGATTACAGGGGCCTCATAAAGGGTTGGTAAACAGTTGAAAACATGATTTTTTTTTATTATTATTTAGTATTACAGTGGTTTAGTTTTACAGTAGTGAGTTCTGTCTTCATCCACCAAGATGTGAGACTTTCTAAAAGTCAATAAGTGTAATAAAGTGGAGTTTGAATCCATCCCAGCAGGGCTGGGTGGGCTTTAGTGCCTTGTAGGGTATCGATATTGTCTGGACCCTGGCAAGACCAACCAGCTGTCCAGCAAAGAGAAAATATCCCACTTGTTGGAACTGAAAGAGCTACGGCTCTGACTAGTGCCGCAACAAGTTAGCTGATGTTTCCCTAGCTAACATCTAATGTTTTCCTGGCTAACATGTTAGCTAATTGTTTCCTTGCAAACATGGCTGTAGAGCTCACTTGCTAAAAAGTTGATCTTTGGAGGCATGTAGTAGTGCAGTTTTAGCTAAAGAGGCACAGCTCCATCTATCAGACTGAAGCGCTTTGCTAGCCCTCGCCTCTTCTGATAGAACATTAGCTCGGGAAAATAATCCTGGGGAAAATGGTGGATTTCTATCCAGGAACAGCATAAAATCAGCTGCTGGGCGGCTGGGCTAACAGTTCTTGTTCCTCTGTACTGTTTGATGAGAACAGCTGTCAATCAAACAGGGGCAGGAGGAATAAAAACTGTTTTCTGATTGGATGTGTGAAAGTTGCTTTTAATCCCCAGTAAAACCGCTGGTTTGACTCAGGAGAAATCAGCTGATAGAAAGAACTTCACATTCTCACAGCTTCTTGATGTTTTCTACACCTATAATAAAAATCATTTTTATGAAAAAGTATATACTTTAGTTTACTGTCCCTTAAGCTTATGGCGCTGAAGCTGGTGCTTTATAAAGATTGGTACTGTAACAGAGAAAGCCAGCAGATCTCACATTAAAACTTCAATTCATTGTGAGTTGACTTTCTGCCACTTAGTGTGATCAGAAGACTATGTAATCTCCAATATCAGTTGAAAGCATGCCTACATTTCATCAGGGAAAATGTACAGCTCAGTGTGCACCGCCCACCTTGCCTCTCCAGAAGCAACCCACCAGCCCCAGTGGTCGGATACCTTGCCAAGGCCTTTTGTTTTAAGCCATAATACATCTTTATTAGTATAATCCCATCGCTCCTGTGCTTTACTCACACTCCATTAGTCTTTATCCAAATCATGTAGTTACAAACACACTGTCATTGAAGGCTGGAGAAATACTCTCCGGACAGCAACGCTGGATAATTGCTCCAACTTTTCAGCTAACTGTTCAGTACATCAAGTCTGAAAAGCCTTTGGCAAAGAGACAACAAGCAGCCCACATTCAGAGCTAAGCGCTGAAATGAAAAGCCTCCTTCTGACAGTTACACTGTTTCCATGCTGAAGAAACCTGGCTCTGCTTAGTCCCCATTTTTCTCCCCAGTCTGGATACAACAGTGTGCACAGGGGTCCTGAGATTTATGGCAGCAGCTCAACATAGCTGGTGGGGGAAAGTCTTTGGGGGTTTTCACGTCCCTCCATTTGTTTTGCACATTACTGATGTTTCCCTTAATGTGCTCCGAGCATCCCCTTGAGAAGCTTAGGTAGGCCTGTTCTCAAGTTCAGGCTTCATTTAGTTTTCCCTCTGTTCTTCTCTGGAGATAAAACCTGACATACAGACCTCTCTCGCTCTCCTGAGGAGCTATTAATACAGGAAAAGGAACAGAGGAGAGGAGGTGGCGAGCCCCAGATCCACCTGGCAGACCAGCGCTGCCATGTTTATTTGGATCGTACTCGGGAAACGGATGAATAGGCAAGCAATAGCTCTTAGTAATGGTGGCAAACCGATGTTTCCGAGGTCCCTGATGAGCTGTGGATCTTCCTGCCAGGCCTAGTTCTCCCTCACTAATCATCATATCAGCATCGGACTGTATAAACCTCCTCTCTCTAAAATAAATCCGTTTTTTTCTTACAATTGTGGAAAATCTGACTGATCATCCTTGATTTATTATTGTGTATTTTTGTCAATTTACAACGCCATAACAACTAGTTGACTTGGTGCCAGAGTCACAAAACATTCTCAGCGTTCAAGAAGCAATGTCAGCTGTCTCTGAAAACCTCAGACAGAATTAATTAGACATGGAGAGGTCTGTAAAGCCATTTTTATCTGAGGATGTAGGCAAACTTTCTGATCAAGTGGTAAAGAATAAGAAATCACTGTGTAAATTACAGAGATGGCGTGTTTACCTCTATTACACATTGTCATCACATCAAAAAAGGTTCTAGCCATCTTACTTGGATTTATGGCAAAATACAACAGATCCGATGGGGATGTATTCACAATACATTATGCAATCTTACACATACATCCTATATCTTCACTAAAACTGGTTGCTTTATGGACATAAGGAAAAAAGTAAACAACTGCCGACAATATCTTACCTAAAGCTGCCACAAGCATTGCCTTGTGAAAAGTACTTTATGTCTTCTGAATCTCATTTTCTGGCGTCTTCTCATTATACGTCTACAGGTAATGTTAGGCGGACATACTTATGAAAGACTAAAATCACAGAGGGGCTCTGGTTGTAATTACATTACCTCACCTCCTCATGTAAAACTAATCCTGTCTGAATAGAGCTTTACAGTACAAAATGGTGGAAAAATATGAAGTCTCTGCATGATACCAAAATACTTACACAATATGTATACATCTTAAGCTTTTATCCAATATACCATATCAATATTGTTAGTGCAGGTGGCTCATTTTTTCTTTGTGTAACATTTATTTACTGAACACATTAGCTGCTTTCCAAAGTCGAGGCTGCAGCAAAGGAAGGACGGGTCCTTGGTAGTTCTGCACTACGAAGGCTACGGAGGCTTTGAAATGGTCGACCAAGACCAGACGTGCATCACGCACGTCACTGGACATGACAGGAGAAATAGTTTAAAATTACATAAAAACAGCTTAACTTATATTTAAAAACAAATTCCACCAGAGCAGCAAGATTTTTCTGTCAAATTGACTTCTGCTCCCTAAACGCGCAGGATTCAGAAGGTGGCAGTAATCACCTAAAGCTGTTTGCCAACCGCCAAAAGACACCAGAGTAAGAAGAAAAAGATACGCACAGGATTGTGGGATACATACTGCTGGTAAGGATACATCGTACCTGTCTTTTGAAAACTGTCAGATGAAGGCTGCATTTCTCGGTTGTATATGAAGGATCCTTCCAATTGGAACGACCTTCACTCATGTAGCAGCTGAGACATGAGGCCTACCTCAGCGGAGACCCATGTTCGAGTCCCAAGTGAAAGGAGACCGGTGTTTGTTTCCGCGTTTCATTTTTGGTGGCATAGTGTTCTTTTCTACGTGTTTCTACGTGTATTATAGCGACATAAGCCTAACCCAAACCCAAACCCTAACCTTAACCATTTCCTAAACTTAAGAAAGTAGTTTTGGTGCTTAAATGCAACCAAACAGCAGCCCAGTCTGTAGTTACCTGGTTGTGGCTGTTCCCCATCCATCCTGTACAGGTGCTAGACCGGTGCATGTGAAAACGCTCATACATGTCATTTTGTGAGTGACTGGCAAACGACCTATTCTGGCGTTTAAATACGAGGATGTGTTGGATCTGTTCAGGTTTAAAGCTGCACTTAGCAACTTTGGCGGTTCCAAGTGGTAGCGGGAGATAATAACTATTTGAAGTTTTCACAATCTGAAGGACTTTCCCACAAATTGTAATGTGACATCAGGCAACTGCAGACTCCTCAAACCTAAATGTCCTCATTTTAGTGTCTGGAAGGTTCAGCCTTCTTTGGATAGGGTGCTAAATTGCTGCTGTTTAGATTTCACGCTGAAGTTTTAATTTGTCCCTTCTGTTTTAGATTTCTTGCCAGTGACCACACCCAGCAACCGAAATTAATGTGAGCCAAAGATGAAAATCTACAGCCTCTTCTGTGTCACAGTCTCACTTTTTGATTTAGACCCAGAGATGTATTTTACATAAAAACCTTTCCTAGTGTGGCTTTAACTGAATGCATATACATTTTTCTTTGAAGGTTTTCACAGAAGGCAGCTGGATCCTGGGAGGTTATTTGCATAGCGACTACATGTATGTCTGCGGCTGGATACATTCCTTTTCATAGCACTTGTTTGATTGTTAATTAACCATACAAAGGAAGATCCAGCAGTAAAGATTATGAAAATGAATGTCCTTCTTGTGACTTTCTGTGCATTTTTTCCCTCTAGATTTGCCCATCCAACACAAGCCAACAGGCACAACAATATCTCATTTTGTGCAATCTACCATTGACATCTATGCATGAATAACACAGTGACACGGCCTGAATCGTGTGTGCTACACTGGCTTACCTTTTCACTACCAGGCTGCCATAAAACTTTGCCATGCCTCAGTCTCCTCTGGCGAGCCTCGCCATGCCTTAACATAAGGACAATGAAGAGGAGGCGATAAATCTTTATTGAAGCAATTATAGAGCAAATGTTATTTACACCACCTAATTGGGCCCGGGTATCTCTCTGCTCATAGAAATTAAGGCTCGAGGGGAGTTAAAATGGACACCAATTAATTTTTGCTGACAGAATCAGCAAAACAGCAAATGGCAACAAAGGGAGTTTCCCCAGGAGGTAGTGACTTCAGAGGGAGGTGAGAATAACTCGACTAATGTAGCCACAACATCACACCATTTCCATATAAATAACTTCCAAAGAAATAAGAAACTCATTTGCGCAGCTGAAAAGAAATCAATTACTGCAACAAACAGGCTAGCTCCATTCCCCTAGACCTTGAAAAGTACGAATGACATGGTTATACATTCTAATGCTTTGCTGAGGTTCGGGCAGAATATGCATAATGTGCGCTGACGGACAGGGAGGGGTACGTCAGCTAGTAAATGTCAAGTACACATACAGGACCACACACAGCTTATTAAAAAGCTGTCACTAGGAGAGAAGAAGCTAACAGGATGTACCAGACTTGATGAGGATTTATTACCCACTGCCATCTTTACTAAATGGCATTCTTAGACTCTAGGAGTCTTAAAATAAATCACCTCACTGATGGTGTGTGTGTGTGTGTGTGTGTGTGTGTGTGTGTGTGTGTGTGTGTGTGTGTGTGTGTGTGTGTGTGGCGGGGTTCCTTATAGACAGCAGACTGCTTTTATAATTATATGT
>OMKZ01024992.1:23042-41869 GCA_900302535.1 Neoniphon sammara
AAATAGATCAAATTAATTATTAAGTTTTAATTATTACATTTTAAGTAACAAATTCAATTCAACAGTATACTGAAATAGTATATGATGTATATGAAAATGAAAATGTATAACGTTACTCCTCCTCTTCAAGTTATTTTATTTGCTATATAAACATAAAGCTAGAGCTGAGAGCGTTTAATAAAGGAAGATGGAAAACAAGTCTCTCACTGTTGTGATTGGTTGATGTTATAATGTGTCATAAGAGTGTGAATTAAGTTGAGCACTGCAACAGTCTTGTCTCAACAACTCACTCAGTCTCCTCCTCAGTGTTCAAATCTTGTTTTTCTTCACACAAGGTCAAAAATCTGCCAGTGGGATGAGATAATCCCACTTGTTTCCAATGCTAATCAACTTGTTTCCAGAATTTTCTTGAATCAAGTGTCATTTTCTTCATCCTAGTGGGCTGATCTGCCTTATTCTGCCTTGTTTCAACAGATTTATACTTGTTCCCAGAAAAAAAAAAATAAATCCTGTTTCCTGGAAAAATGAGATTTTAAGACTGAATATTAGGCTAAATGACTTGTTAAGAATTGGATATTTTTACAGTGCAGTCAACCAAAACAGTAAATACTTATTACACAGTGAGAACAGCTATCATCACTCCAGTGAGCCTTTGTGTTATGTGGATCTTCACTTGTTATATAAAATATGTATAGACATTTTTTTTCTACAATTGCTTTTTCAGTGGTTTTTCATTTCTCCAGACTCTTAATTTAACTGTGACCCTTAAGGCATTGTTTGACCAAACACTTAATTTCATGCTCACAATACAATCCATCTCTCCAAACAGGAAATTTGAGGAAATTTCCTCAAATTGAATGAGTCCACCAAAGCAGCAGATACTCTCTTGCTGAGTATTTTGGTTGGTATTACTGACAGAAAACAGAACAGCTGTCAACACTGCAAGGCCTTTAGATCTTTGGTTCATCTAACTATAAATGGCGGAATCTCTGTCTGTTTGTATGTCTGTCCTTCAATTTTCTTGACAACCGTTCATCCGATCAACTTCACACTTGGCAGTTATATTGCTGAGACCTCAAGGAAGTACAGTGTCGAGAGTGAAGCTGTTTGGATGAGCTGTTCTCAAGAAAGCTGCAAATATCGATTTTCTCATTGTTAGTCAATGTCGTGATTGACAGAATGAAAAAGGCGGAACTCAACTGCAAGGGCAGTGCAACACCCAGACAGTCCTCAGCGTGCACACGCTAAGAGTTTTGTAGTTCATCTTAAAAATAAAAAGCAGAGGTTGTGAGCATTTTGTGATTTACATTTGAGAGACAAACGTGAAGTACACGTGAACTTCTACACCATCACCCACAGACTAACATTATCGGAGCGGAGTGTGAAGTTGTTTGGATGAGCGTCTCTCTAAAAAGCTGCAGGTGGCAACAGCGCATGCCAAGCAGTCATTTTAACATAATGTAGTATTTATATTTAGCAAACTGCTGTCCACTCCAATGTTTGTATGTAACATTTTGGCCATACATTTAAAAGTTTTGTGTGCAAAGTCAGTTGAAGTTTTCAAAATTCATGAATTTTGAAAACTGCACATCGAAAGCATTTTGTCAAAGTAATGAAAAGTCTTTCACAGTTCGGTTCACACAGGATGGCGTTTTGCTAAATGCATGAAGAGTTTTGTAAAAGTAAACTTCTAACTAGTTTGGAAAAACTGTAAAAGAGAAATGGTTTACCATTAATCTGTTGTGGACCTCAAAATGTCTTTTAGTGTTTCTGTGAGGCTGATGCTTTCTATCTACGTTTGTAACAGAACTGCAGAAGCTGGCTAAATTCACACTTCTAGTAAAAAATCTTTTGAAAATCTAGCTTGATTGTTTGTTCTGCAGAGAAGAGGTTTCTGTGCTCCAAAGTACATAAGAACTGAGTAAAAACTTGCCTTGAGAGAAGCGAGAGTCTGTTCTGAAGCTCGCTAGCATGAATTGGCACCTGTTACATTAACATTAAAATAACTGTACCAAAAAATTAATTAAATGCATGTATTGTTATAGTCTGCACAATATCTGTTTTGTTTTTATATGCTGTCTCCATCCATTGGTGCAAGGCAGTCACTGTTGCGGTGTACATTTTTCATTTTTCATCCCTTTTTGGTGCTCTGTTGTATTATTATTACTTTAAAGGAAACTGCCACCATGGACAAGTCCTTCCATTTTTTTTTTGCCCAGCGGCCACTTCAGACTGCAAGACAGTTCTCGTGGCTTGTTAATCATTCCCCATGCACAGTCAAAACTGACATGATCAGTTGATGTATTACTGTGTATTACTCCTCTAATTATTCTTTCCTTTAACGAGGCGGGCAAGAAAAGCCAGTCTGCCTTCCCTCCCTCTCCCTCTGCCACAGTCATTTATTTCTTCATTTTCCCTCAACTTATGAACAATCTCAGGCACACTGGAGCTTGGACGAGAAGTGGCCAAGAGAGGGGAGGGCTGTCCTCTACCTAATCTATGAGGGCAAATCACTATTACATTGAGCTGCATGTTTCTGCTGGAAATGGTCATAAAAATAATACTGACCATGTAGCATTTCTCAGTTGTTTTTAACTTTTATTTATCCAGGGAAGGTTGACTTACACTTTCTCTTTTTCAGTGGTGCCCTGTTTTACATTCATACACACACCCACGTCTGCAAAGCACAGAAAAGTCTTGTGCAGCTGGTCACTGAAGGCAAAGTTGGGGGTTAAAGGCCTTCGCTCAAGGGCACGTCAGTGGTAGCTGATGAGGGAGGACAGAGTGCGACTCGCTCCCTTCCCACGCTGAGGTTTTCCCTGCCAGCCTGAGGATTTGAACCAGTGACCCCGTGGTCACAAGCTTGCTTTTCCCTTGGTGTTAAACTGTGCTGCTTGCTGCAGCTCTTGGGTGACTGGCCGAGATGTCAGAGATGCAACAGATGTTAATTACAAGTTAAGCAGGAGGTTTTCCAGACCTGCAGACAAGTGTGTTGCACTCGTAGCATTTGATAGTCAAATTTTAGTATAATCTGAAGGATAGAAAGACCTTTAGCTCAGTATATGTCTTGTGCAGTGGCTGGGTGCAAAACCAATGCCACAGTACAGCACCAGACAAGGTAATGGAAATAAATAAATGAAGACATTTGCTTTTGAGATCTTCAGCAGAGCGGTATATTTTAATGAAATTATCAAATAAAATAATAGTAATACCAATAAAATCAGCCTGATGGCCCAGATGCACTGCTGCCATTGGGTGTCAGACATTGCCATTAGGCATCCACATTGAGTGACCACTCTCATTAAAATAAATTGACCCTACCACACTGGCTGCAGCATCAATATTCAACTGGATCCAGTTCCTAGTGGTTGATAAGCATTCATTTTATTATGACAATGGGAAAATAAAAGATTAATGAAAACAGGCACAGCTGTTTCATCACTTATGACCTGACTATACAGAAACTATACATAAAGAGACTGATGTAAGCTACGATGTGTTATTTCGTTTAAATAAAATTCAAATGCAGATTATCATGATAATATTCCTTGTACAATAAAAAAAAATCCATGAAATCCTTTTCCTCAATTTCAACACTTGATTCTGGTTATTTCATGTAACGCACAGTCAAGGCAGAGTCTTCCCTCCCAATAACGTTATGTTGCAGCACATCTGTGCAGCAGGTGTGCCGCTGAGTTGATGGCAACGCCTCCTGTATGTTCGTAGCTTCCCAGTGAGCAGCTTGTGACGACTTTACAGGGCAGCAAAGGAAACAGAGTGCGTACGCTCCCTCAGGCCAGTTTTACATTCAGTGTTAACACATGAAGGTCAACAGCAACAAAGGCATTTAGATCAGCACTGAACATTTCTGGAGTTTAGATTTGGACAGTTTTATTGCGACCACTGCCTCTATGCACATGCACATGTGTGTGCACGTGTGTGTGCACGTGTGTGTGTGTGTGTGTGTAAAAGTAAGGGAGAGAGAGAGGTACAAGTATAAGTGAAAGAAGAGGAGGCTGGCCATCTAGAAACACATCCTACATGGTTCAGGAGACTAATTATACAAGAAGGCCAAGCTAAGTCGACCACTTCAGAGAGTCTGCAGGCTACACAGGGACCAGGCGACATGGATACCCCATTCAGAGGAGGGAAACAGCTTCTCATGCATGCCTTATTACCCCAAAGACCTGCGTCAGTGGCAGATAAGTCACCTACTCCTTCTAGCCCTGTTCCTCTGTGGACGCAGATCCTGTAATGATACATTTCACTTCTGGCGATTTTCGGTTTGATGGGCGGAAATATGGAAACAAAAAAAGGAAAAAAATGTGCAGTGAGGGACATCATCTCTGACCCCCATCAAAGAGTCCTCTCTTCACATTGTGTGTTAAGGCGACACAGTGCCAACCCCTCATTTTCCTCCGGTCCATCTCTAATGGGATTTGGGTTTTATATTAAGTCCGGCTTCCCCTTCCCACCTCCACTTGTCCTGACACTGTGGTGTGAGTGATTTGAATTTAAAAAGTGGCTAAATCCACTGAGCAGGCTTCAAATAGGATTGTGTGTGCCTTTCACTGTTAAACAGGGCCTTCCAGGTAAGCCTGTCCTGTAAAATGACAGAAAAGGTGAGGGGTGCGGCTATGTAGGGCATCACTTACACACTCGCTCACTCACAAGAGAAGATCTTCTTGTACGAATCAGGAAGGCAGATTTTCTGTTCCAGACTTGGACAGAAAGACCCAGTCTGAAAACCACTGCAGCTTTTTCTTAAAATATAACAGTCAGAGTGCTGAGTTTTTGCACAGTGCTTTCATTATCTGCAATAACAAAGGAAGATGGGCTTCTATAAAATATATGATTCAAGGTCGAGCACAGAGTAATACCAGTTTCATGATGCATTAAACTGCTTCCAACATTACAATCCATTTAATCAAGTGTTCAGTTATGCTCAAAGTATGAAGTTTAGCACATGGCAACTAACAACCAATATGTTGTGCGTCTCTGGAATTATGATAATTTCATAGAAGACTGTCCAACACTCCATTCCATTTCACATCTTGTCCATATCCAAGACATGAAACGAGTAACGACATCCTGAAATAAAACTCACTTCATTTTCCATTATCTCAACTAACGGAAATATCAAACCGAACTCTGACCAAGACAAAATGTCTGCTCCCAAGTTACTGGCATGCATTTGTCATTTGCTGATTTTTGTCATGCATTTAATCTTGATCCAGCTGACATGTTCAGTGTCATAGCTAATTACAGGACTAATACATAGGTCCATTAATAACTGCCTTGACAGCTGCAGACGGATTTCTTCCGTAACTATTGTGGACAAATCCTGAGCTCTGACAGCATGCACAGAGCCAGGCCTGCAGCCAAAACGCTGCCCTGTGTTTCAGGGGAGATAATGGACTTGTTCCCAAATACTGAATCGGTATTAACCAAAAAAAAAAAAAAGAAAGAAAGAAAGAAAAAAGAAACCCTATATGTTGATGCTGCATAAACTGTAAGCAATTTACCCACTCCCACACATCCTCAGTAAGGTTGCATATTTTTTCATTAATCAATTAGTCAGTAACATTAATGATCAAATTAATTGACTAATCTATGAAAAAATGCTTACAGTTTTGCTTATGTTTTCTCTCTATGAAAGCTTTTTGTTTTCATTTAAGACAGAGTTAACACAACAACAATTTATTGATAAGAAGGCTCTAGTCCTAAAACATTTAATAAATTGTGCAAAATTGTGCTTATCTACTGTAATTTCACCTATAATGAGAGAAAAACCCACATTACTGAAAAATGTATGAAAAGCTACAGCAAATACTCTATATTTATGTAATAAATCAACCATCAATTAATCAATTATCATCAGATTCTTGATGGTGATTAATCGACCATCACTTAATCATTACAACTCCTACTTCAGACATTCCCATACTCAACCTCTACCCAGTTTGTACGATGTGAATCACTGTGACTTACTGTGATTTCTGAGTAACATCAGAACCAGAGTGTGCTAAATAAACCATCCAGCTACGGCTGCATAACTGAATAGATTTAAAGCAAGTCAAATTAGATCAACTGGCAAAACTACTTGGTAAGTGTCTAGGACACAAGCTCACTGAAATCTGTTTACTTTACTTCCACAAGGGTGTACCAAGGTCGGTTGCACCCTCAGATAAAATTAATGCACCCTCAGTTTAAATCACTGATTCTCCTTCCCTGCTCGTTCGCTGGAGCTGCTCGAGCGAGCTCCAAATCCAAGTTTGATTTCAATTCATTTGAATAAATTCACAGCGCCTGAAAAAGCATTTAAAAGCAAGTCTATATAATATGATGGACTAATCCGCTTCAGCGATCAACTCAGCTTGAAGTCGGCTTGAACAATGTCACTCACAACCACAGGCTGCTCGGCAGCTCGCAGTCATGTTGTAGGATGAGCTGAACAGTTTAATTCTCACTGTGATTTTACTCATTCATGAGTTGTGGCAGAGCAGCTGTCTCACCACACTAATTGTTACCCACCTGACAAACTGCACTTCTGCAATATTTCACATTTCTTCACACCACTGTATGCAGTGTTGTATGAGTGAGTGGAACAGTTTAATACTCATTGTGATTTTACTCATTTACGCCATTGCACCTATTTCAAAAAGTGCAGATAACTGCAGACAGAACATAACAAAATAAATGACTTTAGCTTATCAAATACGTGCTGTTTTTGTTCTTTATTCTAGTCAACACTACAAAAAGGTATTTTCCTGAGATAAAAAGGTTTTATGCACAGCAAAGTAGTTTGAGAGCTGGTTATGGTGCAATTATGTCAAATTTAGATCCATCACTCCCTCTGGCTAGATTGCCAGTAGCCAAAAATTGCTTGTTAAAATGCACATATGTGCAGGCTGGAGGCACAGTGAGCATGAGGTTCTCACTTCAGCTGCGGCTGACATTTCTTTGACATCCTGTTAAACAGAAATCGGCTGCTTGAAGCAATGTAAATGTTAAACAATCTGTAAAATATTTATTTCACTCTATATATGTGATAATAACAAGGCACACATTTATGTTATGGAGTTATGTCAAGATGCCAGACCATTTGGGAAAACATACAATTTGACCAGAATCCTGCCATTAAGAATAATATTTACTTGAATACAATGAAAAGTATACGTTATCGAAATAATTTGCACATGAAAAAATTAAGGCAAACAGTACATCTATAGCTCACCACATTTACCTTCAACATCCTTGAATCCAGGATGGTTACAGTTACAGGTTTGTACATTTTAACATTAATAATCAAACTTTTTAAATAATAGAAAGGCCTTCTTTACCTCTCCTTCAGTTATCAGTGTGCCAGCAGGCAGAGAATGAAATGGATACTAATGAAATGGATAAGACAGCCTGAAAACACATCTCAGTACACTCCTGTATATCTGTACACCTCATACGTGATCTACCGCCTTTTCCAGCACAAGAAGTTCTTTCTCTCCTCACAGTTCTTGAGTGACCACAGCCCGCCAGACTTCGGGATCGTCCCGCAGCTCATCCCATCGGACGGGCAGGCTGGCAGAGTTCTGTACTGCAGCGTTTTCCCGCTCACCGACAGCCACTCGCCCGCCAGGAAGCGCAGGCCCATCCACACCTCGTCTGTCTGGGCGTCTGGGAGCAACATCCTGCTGCGGGCCACACGCACGTTTAGGAGGTCGTACTGGTGCTCGAAGTCAGGTCTGTTGGGGTGCCGGCTGAGGTTGGCGTCAAGACTCCTGCAGTACTCCAGCGCCTCCTCCCATGTCTTGTTCTCTCTCACCAAGAGCACGTCATCTTCATAACAAAGAAATGCAAATTTTTTGTCACACGCCACATCAATCCAGAATTTCTCTCCCACAACAACGCAATTCTCATTCCCGTTGTAGTTGTCGGGTTGGGAGGAAGTTTGATTCCAGTTAGTAAATTTGGTTGCCTCCTGTTTAAACCACTTCCATACTGTAGGTTGCACTATGTCTCTGTGGAGACCAATCAAACAGAAATTAGGATCCTTACAGTCCTCGAATACCATTTCAGTTTCAATCTTGGCCAGATTAGTGTGATGGTTCTTGCAGTAGTTTTGAGCATCATTCCAGTTCTGTGGTTCAGCCACATGAAAAAACCTCTTCCGCAGGAGAGCGGCCTCCGCATAAAGAGGAGGGACGCTGATGGTGAAGATGACGGCGAAGAAACGGAACCTGTTCTTCGTCGACATGCCTGCAGAAGTAGCTGGTGTGCAGTGATTTAACTTGGTTTCACTGCTGGAAATTTTAGCGTCCAGGTCTCACTTGAAAGAAGATGTGTTCGCTCTGTCCGGCTTCATGATCAGTTGGCATTTTGAATCACGCAACAGCATTTGCCGACACGCAATGCACTAATCATATCTGTGCCAGTTTCACCCATTTACCAGTGAATGCAGCGTGAAATTCACTTGGACAGGCCTATCATCACTCCCAGGACTGTCCCCACATCCAGACAACCAATTAGATTTCATCCTCATCATCAAGAGATGACATCACCCTAAACTTCTGTCCTCCTCCCAAACACACACACATACGCACACTGAGACACACACACACACACACACACACACACACCTTTCTATCATTCCATCATTTAGGCAAATCAGTCTCAGTCAAATACATCAGCAGCATCACTGTGGTCAAGGTCGAGCAGGGCGGTGAAACAATGCAGCACAGTCTCAGCAGACTTTCAATCACTGCTGCCATGTTTGCCTCTGAAGTCTCAAAATCAGTTTGTTTGCGCCCATTATGGGTGAAAGCAGGTCCATTTGTCAGAAGAATTTAAGAGGCAAGATCCAAGAGTATTTCATCACACCCAAACGTCTACACAGTCTCAAAAAATTTCCCGAGATGAGCAGAAAGTCTGGAGCGCAGATTGTGTGCTGTGGACAAAAGAAATGTGAAGATGACATTTCTCCATCACAAAAGGATTATTCAAAAACAGCACAAATTGGAGAACACCACATGTTGGGTCTGTGAAAAGAGGAGCTAACTGTTAAGTTTAGACAAATAAAACAGCTTCGATACTTTACTGTCCCTCCTAGGGAAATTTGGTTTGCAGCCACGGTCGTCATTGACAACACGATGCACGATACACAAAGACAACACAACACAGAGGAAGAATACAAGATCATCATCTGCAGGTCTGGCACGCCCCGCACCTCTGTCCTCAAACAGGGGAACAAGAAGGAGAGGAAAAATAAGATGTACAATGATAAAGAGATAATAACTAACAATAATTCAACGGGAGAATTTACTGTGTGAATTCAACAGGCCAGTGGCTGTAGGGAAGAAGAACGTCCTGAATCTTGGGTACCTGAAAACATCGACCCTCTGTAACGGATCTGGACAAGACAGACCTGCCTTGGCCATCCTGAGAATCCTTTTCTCATATAACTCAGTCAGTTGGGTCTGTCTCACCCCAATAATTTTTTAATAAGATGTCATGCCTTTTTTGACAATAATGTCAACATTAGGCTCAAAATACTATCTTGCTATCTAGAGTAGTTCTAAGATATTTGCAGTTGTCTCAAAGCAGTTCATAACTGTTAGTATTTGTGTGACAGTTTCCTAAAATCAAATCATATCTTTGGTTTTAGTAAGATTTAGGCACAGGAATGACCACAAAAACATAAACCACAGGACCATGAACCTGGCCCAGCCCACGCAGGGAGCTAACAATCACAGAATCATTGGCAAATTTTATGATGTACCTATTATGTACAACAGGGGGGACAAACAACTACCTTGAGGGGAACCAGTAGAAGAGTACTGCAGTTCAGAGTGAGCACCGTTAAATCTTAAAAACTGTGGTCTGTTAGAAAGTGAACTACCCAGCTAGTTAAGTTCAAATCAAATTTAAAAAGAGATACACGTTTCTGTTTTGATTAAGAGTTACATTTAAGCAAATGAAACTTTATTTAAGGCTGAGCAACAAAACCAACTTGGATTAAATCAATTTGGTTTTGGTCATAGTTAAATAAACTTCTGATGAAAATGAGCTTTGCAGTCACAGCAGGGTTGCTATGGAGAAACCACTTGTATGGGCAGTCCACATTAACAAAGATGAGCAGACAGTAAATGACAATGCAAAAACAGAAATGAAAGCAAAGGGAAGGCTATCTTAATCTATTTGATACCACAGGCTAACAGGGTGACAGGTGATATGGACTGAACTGGGACATTTTTGCATTTGAGTCAGAAAGAAACCATTCATTAGATCAGGCTTAAAGCTCACCAGGTTCTGATATGCAAAACAAAACAAAGGCAAATGTCTTGTTTTGCATCAAAAGTCAAACGAAGGCTTGCAATTCAAAACACATCCTGTGAGTCTAACCCTGCATCAGTTCAAAGGCTGATCTGTTCTCAGGGTCCTAAAACGAGGCCTTGTGGATCCGCTGACAACCACAACACCTCTGAATCTGCTTTGATTGGAGAGATTTGCTCCATCCCTGTAAACCATGAAAGAATATTGTTGCTGTATATGTGATAAGTCATAACTTGTATTGGTGTTTCTGTTCCACGCACAGCATTTCCTATTAAGTAGACCTGCTGCTCACAAACATCAGCAATGTGATTCCATTTAGATAAGGACACGGGCCCTTCAGTACCAAATTATCTGGGCCTCATCTTGTTTCTCGTTTTTTGTTGTTGTTTTTTGTTGTGTTTTTTTTTTTTTGTTTTGTTTTTTGTTTTTTCTTTTCTAAAAATTAGACATAATATTGAAGGCCGGGTATATTGTTATGCTACAATACAGACACCGTGAGATGCTCATCAACGGCTACAGTGCTTGCAGTTTGTGCACCCCTAGAGTGTGATATCAGATACCAGATACCTAAAAGCAATATCTCACTTTTGTTGAACATTTTTACTTTTTAGCTCACATACCTCAACCACTGATATTGACTGCCCCAGGTATCCAAAATCCCTCATTTGCTTTCAACGTGAAAACCTTAATCTTATAATCTTCTATTGTTGAACACACCCTCCAGCAACGTGGGAAAGTATTTTTTACTGTGTACATCATTGTACTTTACAAGAGGTAATTTCTGCCTGATTGCACATAGTGACTACAGATCCCCTAAAGCCAGTAATGTTGGAGCTCAGGTGTTCATAAAGTCATATGGAGATATTCATATAAAGTATAAACACAGTGACAATAGTGAAGTATCACTTGAGGGTTAATCTTGGTCAAGGCCTGAAGACCTGAGCTTGTGTCTGGACTCAGCACGTCATTACACAACCAGTAAAGGACAGTTAAGTTCAATGTGAAGTGCCTGCACCAGGTCTCACTCACTGGATCAAGTGCTTAGAGAGCCTGGTTTACCATCATTTCTATTTCCAATAAGACTAATCAACTGTGTGATGAGTTGGGCGGACTGAGTGACATCCAACTACAGTAGGAAGCAGAAATCTTTAAGCACAAAGCAAACAAAGTAATGACTGAGTCTAAATTATCAATGAAAGGGCTCCTTGAAAATGAGATTTTGAACCTCAAAGGGACTTCATCTGGTTAAGCAAAGGTTGAATAAATAGAACTACCACTTTTTCATTTAGAAGGAGGCAACACCAATATCCCATCAAAACAAGATGATAACATCCATCGGAATATTATAAGAATATGATGAACGTGAATATCCATCCATCCATTTTCCATATTTATTCTTAATCATAGCTGCAGAATGACAGTGAATATGATGTCCTAAAGTACAATAAGTACTATACTATATAGTACTATAAACCCACTAAGCACTACCGCCACACTGTAAATCTCTATAGGAATATTCAATACCAAAGGAGGTTAAAATAATACTATAAGGTCTGATAAGTTGGGGTATAAGAAAATATTGATACACGTGAATATCATGTTATTATGTTTTGTGATACTGTATCGATTCTCAAAAACACTCGATTTTTCATCACTGGCAGTGGTTCATGACTATGCATTTTGCTTTATCAACTACTAGAGAAATTAAAAACTAGCATATAAACTACAACAAAATGTGAACCTTTAAAGCAGAATCTATATATTTATATATATGCACAAACACACACACACACACACACACACACACACACACACAACACTGTCCTTGTCTTTATTTTCTTAATTTGTTTACCTAAAGAATCCTGCAAGCACTTTATTTGATTTTTTTACTGATGTAGGCAAATGTTAATTCTTTTGCTCATATTGCACAGACAGTAGTGCTATGATGTTGGATGTTTCAGGGACTGTGATAAATACCTGGTGATACATGATAGTGGTGTGTTCTTTATACTATGACAGCTTTCCTAAAATTAGATTTTTAAAAATCGCAATGTATCGCCTTGCTTACAGTATCACAATATATTGAACTGTGACACTGTATTGTGATAAGTATCGCATTGCCAGATTCTTGCCGATCCACAGCCCTGATGAGGTCCCTATAAACTCACAATTCAGTACCAAAGGCACACTATAAATCATTGCACGGTATTTCTATTCCTACAATGTTCCCATGTCCCTATAGGGATATTATAGAACATTATAATGATTTTTCTTTGAGGAGAAAAACACTTTAAGTTGTGCCAATGAATTGTCGTCCCACATTTATCAGGCCAGCAAACATGACAACAGCCCACCAGCAGCCTTTTCGTCGCCTGAGATGAGACATGATGGCTTTTGAAGTGTGAGGACATTTCGGCAGTGGCTAATTAATTGTAATAAGGCTGGCTGGCACATACTTTGGCAATGACAGCCGTGGGTGAGAGGCTGGGGTGCCGTTTCCCCGCTAAAGCCAGTCTGGAGTCGGAGCCGTCAGGCCGCCTGTGCTCCTGAGACTTGCTCTGGCACTCACCTAGATACACATCTGCTCTGATTAATCGCCTGCTACGCCCAGCGCATACATTTCATTATCAGCTTTAAGTGGGCGAAAACAATGAGGATCAGGGCATCGAGCAGAGCTGCGACCAGAGGGGAGACGACAGAAGGAAAGATGAGCGTCATGTAGCAGGAATGTAAAAAGGTAGATTACCTTTGGCCTTCCTCTTTTTTTTTTAAAGGGAATTACGTAATCTATGACCTTGATCAACCTCTGTTGGCGGCCAGTAGGAACTGCAGCAACATTAACAGAACTTATCTCCTCTTACACAAATCTCTGACACAACTCCCACCCACACCGACCTTTCCAGTCACCTTGAGCTATGGTGGCCTGTAAGTGAAAGACAGTAAAGTCACATTTTCACAATATGGAGGAATAAAACCCAACATAAACATGTAGCAAAGAGGTTATATATCATCATGCAAAACACTGGAATAACAACAGTGCTTTGTCGTTTCTTTGACCTGACAACAAAGCCTTTTATTTTGCTCTCCTCCAGCAACATCCTCCTCCATCATTTAACAGTTGAAAATGTGGGGAATAAAGTCCAAAACAGTTTTTTATCCAAAAAAAATTTGACTGAGCGCATACTTGGACAACTGAGGTCTTCCAGGTCTATGAGGCATTAAATGCCTTGCTCAAGAGCAGCTCAACAATAGTTTTTGAGGAGGGAGAGGGTGCTACTCATTAGCGTTCTCCGCCCACGTTTCTCAGCCTTCAGAAGGTGGGCAAACTGTACTTTGCAAATAAAGGAGGCTCAGCTGAGGTGGTTTTACCCCCCCAGTGCATCCTTGATGAAGGATGAACACTGAACAGGCCTTCACAAAAGATAATTCAGAAAGATTCTCCTGCCCGTCATCTCTATTATTGATTGCATGTTTGTTTGTTGTATTGTTTTTCACGTCCTTGCTTGTCAGGCGCAAAGTTCTTATGAGTTTGGTTTGAAAACATAAGACAAAACAAACTATTATTATTCTCATTTGCTTCCATAGTCTTAACTGGGTTTTGTGTCTTCGCCGAGGCCACTGGCAGGATCCAGACAGAGCAACACTGCCATCACCTGGCAACCTCTGCTTACTACCAGCTGTGCCACTCAGTTTTCATCCTTCAGACTGTGCTGCGGAGGGCACCAAACTGGTAAGAAAGAGTGTGTCTGCAGGCCTAGTTCTCAGTCTTCAGAACAAAGCAGTGTTACTTCAGATGGACAAATTGGGTCAAGGTGATTTAGATCTGGGCCATTATTGTCAAAGAGAACAATGAGCACAGACCTGGGAGTAATTGGTATAAAAGGGTAAGCATTTGTCATGTTATTTCAGACTCGGGTTTGCAGGCACCTAATAGGGTTTCACAGAAATGACAAAGGGATCTTTGCGTTATTAGAGCCAACACCGCATTTGCTAAGAGCATGAATAATGAATATCTCTCACCCTTCACTCGCCTGATGAAGATCCCTGTCTCTAATCTCCAGTTGCTGTTCATTTCACAGCTAAACACCATCAGCTGCCGCACCGTGAAAAGTGACAGTCCGCGGTGAGGCCTGTTTTCCTTCAGATGGTATCGTTCCTCTGAGATGATCAGCCGTGGACAGTACAGAGGGCAAATCCCTGTGATACAGTGCTACAGATAAAAGGGAGGTGGAAGGACTCAGGTGGCCAGAGACTGCCTCTCTTACTGTGTTTCTCTGTCTGGCTCTCTATCTGTTAGACTGTCTATCAATCTGTCTTTCATCTCCCCCTCTTCTCTCTCTCTGCTAATTCTCATCCTGACAGACAGACACACACATGCACACTCCTTTTCAAAAAAGATAAATCTCAAAACTCGATCTGAAAACTCTCTGTCCTCTAGCTGTGTCCCTGGATATTTTAAGACTGCTTGTGTTCAGCCTCTTCTTAAAAAACCTACTGACTGACCCCTTGGCTCTCAGCAGCTACAGGCCTATTTTGAAATAACCCTTCATCTCAAAAGTCAGAGAGAAGGTCGCATCAAGGCAACAACTAGACGTCTCGGAAAATAATAACATATTTGAAAAATTTCAATCTGGTTTCCGTCAGCACTGAGCCTGCCCTTGTCAATGATGTGAATGATACTCTCTCAAAACAGATGTGTTAATAATAGGCACGAAAATTATTATTTTCACTGTTGATTAATTTCTTTATTCAGATCATCAATTCATCATTTCATCCAGCCACTGCAAAAGGTAGTAATGAATCGTAAGTTACCAGAGCTCAAATGAGGTCTGTTCACTCAGTCAGACCAGCAGTCCAAAAAAAACCCCAAAAGGTTTAATTTTATAACAAATTGAATTGAGAAAAGCAAGTAAACCTTAAGATTTGTAAAGCTGTATCCAGCAAATGTCTGGGGTTGTTACTGGATTGATTAAAACAATAACCTATCAAAATTATCAGAGATTAATTTTCTGTCATTGGACTAATTGATTAATCAAGTAATTGTTTCAACACTACTTAATAAAAAGCACGCTTGGCACACTATAATCACTATTTTAACACATTTGCACTCTAAAATCATGCCATATATTTGTTAAATGACAGTACACAAGTTAGACAGACATCCAGCACATCATGTGTTTAGTCATTGGCCGATCACACCGCAGACTGCAGAGTTTACATCACTGTCAAGATCTAATCTCACACTCACATCAGACTTCATCCTCTCAGTCTGCGTGGGACAGAGGAACCAAAATGGAGACAGGCTTTAATTATCATATAAAGCATAATAAATAAATAATGAATACTTAATATTTGCATTAAGGCTGTTGAAAATGCCAGTGATATTTCTTAACTTCTTAAGAAAGTTCTGAACTTCTTCTAAATTTCAGGGCACCAGCAACATACAAGTGGGACAATTAGGATGTTAGCTAGCTACTAACATTAGAGTAGATGTTGTCATCATTCAGAATCAGAATTAGGCCAGTTATTTTTCATTTGGCACAATGGCACAACCACAAAAATAGCCAGGTTTGAATATTTCAAGCCTTCTTTAGCTTTTATGAAGCTTTTGAATGTGTATGTGACAGAGTCACACAGTAGGCCTTATTATAATTTTCTTTTTCTCACATTTTGAAGCAATTTGTCAGGAAAATCATTTTCCTCTTGAGTTGACTAAGTTGTTATGTCACAGAGACCAACCTCTGCATTTCATGAATGCATTGTCCATATTCATCATTATGTAATGTTAAGAGTCAGGAGTAAGTTAACTGAGTCACTTCTTAGGTCCTGTAACAATAAACAAGGTACGGCCTGGTAATCACATTACCAGCATTAATGTTAGCATCATAGCTGCAAGCTAGCTAATGGTTCCTGTTCATGAGGTGACATTTTTTCATTGTAACAGCTTGTCTGAACTTTATTCCAGGTGCTCATTTCAGTTTAAGTAACATTGTGCCTCTAACACGTTTAATAAATTCAGTATGGTAAAATCAATTTAAACTGGCTCATGTTTGTTGAGAGCCAATGTCACTTTTTGCCTCATAAAATTAACTCTTTGGAAAGCAGTGTTTCCAAGTGAAGCCCTAAATGGCATGAGATATAAGATATTTTAAGATGGTTTGCATCCACTTCAAGAAAATAATCATTTTTCATCTTTTTGTGTCTATAAGCCTACTAGTGGCTATTACCTGAAGTATTGGTTTATAAAGTTTCATACAGATTTTAATGAATTTATGGACACAGACCTCAACAAATATTCTTTTACAAATTTCAAATAAGAAGAAAATGAAGAATCTGTTGTACTTCCAACCAGATCTCCTGATATTAAGTACTTTACTTTGAAGAAGTCTTCCATAGGATTAGTGGTTCACTGATTACCATCCCGAATTAAAATTAAGACTAGTTAGACTTACTAGCTCAAAACCTGATTTCAAATTTATGAAACGGTGGTCCATGAGTGTTTCTATGACAGTATCCCACAGTGGATTCATTGAGATTAAACTGAGGAATCTACAGAAGACCTTTAATGATGATCGGTGACGTTGTTAGTGCAGGAGGGGCAGGTCCAGTGATCCTCTGGAGATTTGATTACAGTGGAAATGTTCTCAGAAGGAGGAAGAATGTGTCAAAGAGGATGACTCTAATCAAAAGGATGAAAACATTTCCCGAGAAAGTCACATCCATCAGGATAGAGAAAACCTACACCAACTGCGGATTATGGATTACAGGCAAACTGCCTGCAATGGAAATGATTCTTTAATAATACCTTTGCTTTACAGACATGACATACTTGGTAAGTGTCTATTTATCACACAGACTCATTTGCAGTCTAGATAAAGGATATAAATGCACTTTTTTTTGCTTTAGTTGATGTGCTTTCATTGATGTATTGCATTTCAATATCATTGTAATTGCTGTATTTTCTCCAAATATTTGTTTGACATGAGCCTCGAACAGTTTGATACAGAATTTAACATTTAAGTGTTTCCGGCTGACATTTAACTCCAGAAATCAAAAGGAGACGTCTTTCCCCACTTACATTACGCAGTTCCACTACAGAGGGAGGTTGTTGTTTTGTTTATCAGACTCAACTTTTTGTGCTTATTTGGTGGAAAGCCAAATGTCTGAGGTGCCATCAAGAATTTTATGTATACAATTTTATGTATGTGGAGAGACGCTGTGCCTCAGAGCCCCTCAGATGCTCAAACACTGTCTGCTGCGTCAGTGAAGGCCAAAGGATGGACCAAAGGCAGCGTAAAATCAGCAGCATTTTACATCTTGGACTTTTAACCAGGAGGCAAGCTGCTCATGTCTTTGATTGTCCCATTGTGTTCCTGTTTTTATTAGTGTCTTATTCCATCACCTTTCAAAGTTGTGCTATAAATATACATCAAAGCTTTTGTTTTGGATGTACTTCTGTTTTTCCAGACTGGAATGAGCTTCCCCAGCCTCCTGAGACAACAATGGAAGTTCACCAACCCCACCAAAGAACGACAAAGTTGCCATTCACTCCAGCATAAAGGTTTGACGCGCAGCACTGACAAACTGTTTAGAATATTCTGGATTTGCAACTTGGCATATGCTGTCCAACTCACATCAGACTTTGGTTTCCCTGAGTATGTTTATGACATGCCTGTCTCTGGTGGGAAGAGATCAAAAGTTGTGGAGCTCATTGCAAAGCTCCAGGCGCTGTTCGCGGTTGTGATTTGTCCCAAGTACAAGAAGTCCATTTCAAAAGAAGTAAGGAAACTTATCAGACATCTCTGACAAGCCCATGCACTTTCTGATGGACAGGATTATACTATTGTATGTAGTCAAAACCACTGCCAAAGAACTTACCATACAGTAACTTCAGTTCTTACGTTAAACAACTGAATAGGAAACACATGCAGGTTGCAAACCCAACTGAAACAAACAGTCAAATTCAATTGTTTCTCAGAGAAAATTTCCAGTGCCAAAGGATTATGTTGTGGACACTTCAGAGACTAATTTGGACTAATTGGGGCAGCTCAGGGGATTTTAATATTTTAGACAACTATGACTGCAGTATATCTTGCCAAAATGCACTCTACATCCAATTCCAGCCTAACTAAAAGAACAGTATACACAAAAAGTACTGGACAAAACATTTGACTGTTTACAGCAGAGAGCTGCATCATGCCAGAGGTATAAATATAGCAGTCCACATCAGACAAAATGACAAAGGTCAGGAAATGTATTTCAGTTTGGCATAAAAACACCAATTTTCTTCTGAGCTACATATTCACTTTTGAAGTTTTCATTCACTTCCAAAGTTTTCCCAATAGTAATTCTCTGCTGAAATAGTTGCTGAGTTTCTGCTTTCACTTAAAAATATTCCCATAAGTAATATTCTCATTTTTCACTAGCGTCGGTACTCAGAATACCTCCCTCCACAATAGCAAAATAATCTGAAATTAAATAAAATAATCTATTGCACGGAG
>OMKZ01025005.1:0-15579 GCA_900302535.1 Neoniphon sammara
CAGGAAAGTCCGGGGTCCCGCAGGCCTCCGGCAGCAGCTCGTCAGGATGCTCCAACTTAAAGCTTGCCAGTAAGTTCTAGTCAGCCAGCAGGAGTGTGTCTTTACAGTAAATTCACCCTGTGGTTTTACTCCTACATTGTATGGCAGTGTTATTCATCACAACCTAGAAGGAAGTCGTCAACGGCTCCTTTTTACTGGCTAACCAACTAGCTAGCGGGCTAACAGTTAGCTAGCTGACGTTAGCCACTTGTTTTGTACGTTTTCTGACTCCTCATCCAGCACTACCAACACGCAGCTAAGCAGCTCACTTTAGCCTGTTGTGATGTTAGCCAGCTTGACTAATAACCTAACATACTATGGATATTAGGGGTCACTTTGATTTCACTGCCAGTGTGCTCAGTGCGAGTCTACATGGAGGTGTACTCTGATGTTCCTTGCAGCTAAGCCAGACTGAAATACTTCAGCTTCAACGCTGCATTCAGTATTCCTTTGTGAGTATTGAGTGCAGTATCAGCTAACCTGCGTTAGTCTGAGGTCGGGACGGAAAGTTGTCTTTTTACAAGGTCACTGGTGGGGCAAAAGGCTTAGCAGCAGGTGGCCGACGCCTGGAGGATGCAAGTGATGCACATCTTGCACAAGAGCTGTGTCTTGGCTTGGATGGCAAGGAACAGGTTTTCTGTTTCTGAAATGAAATAATATCATTCCTCTTAACACCATGGTGACTGGTGTAAGCAGGGATCTCTCTCTCTCTCTGTGTGTGTGTGTGTGTGTGTGTGTGTGTGTGTGTGTTTTAATCCTAACCTTATCATCCATTAGCAGGCAGTGGTGTGTAACTTTGATATTAGAAACATATGAGAGGTCATCTCCAGTTCAAAGGAGTGTGGCCTCTGTTTCCTCTCCTGCAGCAGAGTAACCCTGCCTGAGGCCTTTAGGCTGAAATGTTTCCTTTGGCTGTGAAAGATGCTCTTTTGGCTGACTGATGGATGCGTTTTCAAGTGTGGGAGACCTGGGGGCTATTTCAAGAGGCTGGATTAACCCAGTTAGCCAGACATTTGTGAAAATGAATCATGTGATTTGACATTTTGAATAACTGTTAGAATTGTACTCGGACATGGAGTGTTAAGGATGGTTTGTTGCCATACTAATCAATTATCTTGCATTATGTACAACACTGGAAGATACTTCTTGATAAATTTTAAGGAGATACTGAGTATGTCTGTAAAGATTCTCATTCATCCAGGTTATGGTAGTTCTATGCAAAGGAAACTGAACTTGCCTGAGATTCTTGATGACATTTCACCTCTCATCCAAAAGACTTCTTCAGTTTTGGATGAGAGGTGAAGTTCCCATCTGGCATCATTAATTGCAGAAGTGCATCAGCACATGTGGCAAACACTGAAGTGAATCCACCGATGTCGAGAGTCCAAGGTGCTGAAAATCCAAATTATCAGTTATAGTAACACAGTTCAAATCTACTTATAAAAAGTAAATAGTAGCTGCTATAGTTTGATTATGGTGGATTTTAAATTCATAAATAAAAATGATTCTGGATGTGGGTGCTCCAACAAGTTAAACTCATGAATGCTCACAGGTTGTAGCACCAAGACATCATGCCATTCTTTTACTTCTTTGTGATGTGATGTGACATCACTTGGTGGTGACGTGAGTAGGGAAACAGACAAAACCTGCCTGCATTCCAGTGGCTGGTATGAAGTTCCCGCTTTGGTAAAGCTGGGGGAGCTGACAAGCACAGACTTGTCAGATCAGCAAAGGGGAGGAAATGAGGAGGTGACACTATCCTGGAATTACAGCCCGATTACTTCTGTCTACCTCAACTTTACATTTCCCCTAAATCATGTTACAATGCTGTTTGTAATTAGATTTTATATGTTCCACCACCATGGAAAATGGTCTGAGGGACATGATGTGGTTATGGTGGCATCTATCTGTCTCTCTGTGAACAGATTCTTGTGAACCTAATCACTCAGCAGGAATATATGATAAAAAAAAATGTCATACTTACACCACAGGCTCCCCTCTGTAGTGTAGATGATTGGATTAGGCCATGAAGCACCTTGCATAAATTTGCATCTTAATGCAGAAGGACTGATTTTCTCAAACCTACCCATAATGCTTTAAAATACTGAGTTCATATTAAAACCACCCATTTGTTATGTGAAGACAAGTATGTGGACAGAGAAATTTTGTCTAATGAATGCAGACGTTACTTGTTTTTTGTCGCTTTTAAAATAAAAACCATACAACAGCAGACCTAACTTGGAATTAACTGCTGCCCAAGCTAACAAAGGCACCCCAAATAAGAAGATATGGATGTGACAGTGAAGCTTGTAAGGCAACATGTCTCTGAGGGATTATTCCCTGGCAGAGACTTTTCCATTTCTTCCTGTGGGTGTCAGGTGATTGACAGGAAGCAGAGTGTAATGTAATGTATGCACCGATATGAAAGCATAACTCGGGCACAATGAAATATTGATAAAACAAACTTTGACAAAGCCAAATGAAGGCTTCATGTTTATTGTGATGGATTTCTGCACTCTGTGCAAGTTGTTTGTCATACTGGACGGAATGAATGGCAGCAAATGGTTTCTTCTGAAGGAGGAAAACCAGCCCTGATATCTTTAACTACTCTGACAATATGCAGACAAACCAGGGATAATGTAAAGGAGAGGGGAAACCTAGTCATTTGCCACAAACTTAATGAACACCTGTATTGTCCTTTAAATCTGTGATTTCCCTGATTTGTTGCTTCATATAGGTGGCAAGAAGTATTTGAAATGATACTCAGACTGCAGCAAAAAAGATGTGGCATGCGCTATTGCTTATGTGCTGTCAGTTCATCAGTAAACAGTTTCCACCCAAATAAAATCGGCTTCTCAGTCCAGGTAATTTGACTTTCAATGATTGAAAGTTTCGTATGAAATCAGGCAATAACACTGTGTGCCATCGCAGCACATCTGTCAGATTGGCCAAAAATCACATTCAGCGTAAGCTCTTTGGGTAGGCCAGTATGCTAACTAGCTAGTGATATCATACATTAGTCCTACCTGGTCACAAATTTAAATGGCAGTCCACTGAGAGCGTCTGTAACCTTGGTAATATTGCCAACTGGCATTGTGTAATCTGACTCCAAGGTCTATATCAATTAAACAACTATATTACACTGGAATAAAGTCACAGGTACCAGCTTCAACCAACATACCAAGTGGCAAATTGTACCCATTGTGTGTGTGTCTGTGTGTGTGTGCATGTGTGTCTCCGTCTCCTCCCTGTCTAGCTAATGAACCCTGAGTTAGAGAACTCAGTGACCCGGTTACTCTGCAGGCCTCACCGTTTTAACATGGTACAGCTGTAACAGATATCGCTAGCTTACCTATTGGATGACCACCACACTTTTGTTGCTGAGGGCAAGCTACTGTGTGTGCAAGGATATGACCATACACACACACACAGTAACCCCAGGACATGCAGTTCTTGCGAGAGTGCCATATCAATAAGTGCATTGTCTTGTTTGGTAAACAAAGCGTTAAGTGTCATGCTTGGCTGCTGACATGAACATAGAATGACAGTGATACAGCATGATGACAACTTGCTGGCAAAAGGCTGCTCCATTATTTAAGCAGAAAGTTGAGTTCCTATCTGTTTAGGAACCTGAGTTTTCCATCCACAGGCCACACTGAAGGATGAAGGATTCCAGAATTCACCTGACACTTTCACTACTTTACCCATCAAAACATAGAAATATATCTCTGAACAGAACACATTTAATAATTTGTGTGGAAAAAAAATGCCATGGCCAGCCTTTGTCTGGTCTCAGTTGTTATTTACAAATTGTGCTACAGATAGACAATACATAGTCTATCTTCAGGTTTATTTGTCGTGTGTTTAACAGAGAGAAGTGCAGTTTAAAAAACAATGAATTATTTATTCACACAGCCAAACAACAACAGGAAAACAAAGCCTCAGTGTTTGTTACCCCCCGGTCAGTGATTTTTTTTCTTGTCAACATATAAAAACTTGTGCGCAAATAAAATCGTTAAGGATGTCACAGTAAAGTAAGAGACTTGTTTTTTCCAGCACTGCTGTGTCCTTGTGATGTAAAGACTGTGAGGTATATGTTAAACAGAACACATTTAATAATTTGTGAAATTGCACTGAAAACTATCAAGTACCTGATCAGCTGAGCTGAGAGGATAATTAAGACTGCACTTTGAATTCATCCCAAGTAGTGTTGAAACAATTAGTGGATTACTGAGTTGTCAGAAAATCAATTAACGTCATTTCTCAATCAAAATTAGCTTACTTTTCTTTTTACTTAAAAAATGGCTGCTGGTTAAGCAAATATTCAATTTTAAGATGTTTTTGGTAGCTTGTGAATGGTATTTGTCATTATTTTTGACACTTCATAGACTATATGATCAATGGATTAATCCATATAACATTGATAAAAATGGTAATAGTGATTAATTGATAATAAAAGTTATCAATAGTTGCAGTGTTAACCCCTTGCCTGGTAGGAGTCGTGCGTTGCAGGTGGATTGAGGCTCTCTGGCACACGGTGTTGGAGCTGTGCAGCTCCTGTACTGGACAGTGGTTCACTCTTCAGCCAAGCCACCAGCCAGACTGTGACTCTGGTTGTGCAGAAGCCTCTCTGCTGCATCCTCAGTGTTTTGTCTCTTTTTTCTTTTTAGGCTGATTGGAATTCAAAATTTAGAATACATTATCCTTTTCTAGACAAGTTAGACAAGTTTCATCACTTGTTTTTGTTTTTCAGTTGATTAAAACTATCTTGTGGGCACGATTTGTATGCAGGCCTGAAAAGTTTAGAAAAGCAGGAAAAATGTTTTGTGTCATAATACAGATGAGCATGTGTTTAACTACTTACAGCCTAGATGTACTGATACTTCCTACTGTGATACTGGTGGTGAAGAAGAATCTTCAGCCGTGGAGTGATAAAAGCCTTATTGACAGCTATTGCTGCTGCTTTCCATGTGATATTGAAGACTAACAAAAATCTTCAAATACAGTCAAGAAATGATGGTGTTTAAAATGGAAAAAAATGTCAAACTTCTGTTTGGGAGAATCAGAGTAGAGGTGTGCAATGTGTATGATTATGTTTACAGGACTTGTATGTTGCAGCCTGCTGATGACCACAGACTGTTTCGTGGTAGTGAGTCGGTCATCTAGATGGAAACACTTCAGAATAGTCCTTGTGTGGAAGCCTGTTATCACCTAAAACACTTTTTCAGCGGGGAAAAAAAAACAGCTGGCCTATTTTTTTGGTTCATTCCCAGTTTAATTAGTCACAGTGTCTTGAATATGAACCCGGCATTCCTCTATCCTTCCTTGGAGGCTTCGTACAGTTGACATGCATTCACTAGGCTTCCATTAACCTAATTATTCAAATGGCCAGTGGAGACATGACCCAGATGTTAAGGCCTGCTGCAGCAAATATCCTGGTTTGAATGTCAGGAGTATTGTTTAGGCCCCGTCGTCTGCCTGTTTCATCTTGTCTCTTTCACAGAAAACACCAGAGACAAACAGAGGAACTCTGTTTTAGTCCCTAAGTCCCTTAGATACTGTAGCTTAAGTTTTGGCACTATAAGTCAGTTAAGCTATAACCTGGTATTGCTCAGAGCTACAGTGCTTCATTTAAAATCAAAGTATAGTGGGTTGAAAAAGAGGCTTCCCCTTTCTTAAGTGTGACATAATGGTTAGGTGGCATCTTATTTTTAAATAGGCCACAAAACATGGTGTCGCAACGGTTCAAATGAAATTCAACATCAGCAGTTTAGGAGATGACATGTATGTGTCACTGGCCCAGGATACTGTTGAATTTGATTTCTTAGAGGTTACTTTAGGGGAATGTTAGTCACATATAAACCTGTAAGAGGACTTTAAATGCTTAAGAAGACAGAACAGAAAGAGGAGGCTGGAACAAAATTAAGAAGAGGCTCAGCATGTGAAATTCAACACGTCCTCTTCATTTGAATTTCCTGTCCTAGAAGGCAAAGTGGAGGAGAAACTGCAACGCAAAGTTCAAGGAATGCAATTATTAACACATACACATGAAACTAATACTAAACTTGTGCTCACTTGCTATTGATATTTTTCCGCTCTTTGTGTAGTATTGTAACATTGTATCCTTGTGTCCCCTGACCTCACATTGATTTCGTTGTTGCTTGTTGCCTAGGAGACAGTGGGAAGGTGACGACGGTCGTGGCCACGCCCGGGCAGGGACCGGACCGCCCCCAGGAAGTCTCTTACACCGACATCAAGGTAAGCAGGGAATAGTGTCATTGTAAGAAGCTGCGATCAGTGTCCCACAGCAGAAAAGGACCATAATGTATCTGCAGGGCTTTACAGTGTTATTGATCAGTACTACACATGACTCATTATTATTTTGCCAGCTGCTGATGTTTCTGGCTTTAAAGCTCTCTTTCTGGCCCATATTCCTGACCCATTGGAGTTGCAAGCCTCTCCCAGTCTCCTGCCCACCTGATCGCATTTTCAGCCACTCAGCATTTAAGAGAACTGTTTCCTGACAAAGAAAACCAAACTGTGTCTATGCGCCCCCAATGACTATGCATCTAAGGCAGGGAGATACAGTTGGCTGTTTGTATTTTGGATGAACTATCCCATTAGGGGAATTTATAAGGAAATGATAAAGCAGTATTATTATTTTGCGTGGTGATGTATTTCCTCTGCACAAGACTTTTCTGTTGGATCTCTGCTCTCTTCTTGTGAACATGTGACTTGTTTGTATCGGTTACAGAACAAGTGCCTGACACTTGTCAATACTGATACAGTTCAGTGGTCAATAGAAGAGATGGTTTACTTAACGTCTCTTTAAATGATCACCATCTTCCATCCATCTATCAATTATTGGCTAATTATCTGGTACTGGATCGCAGTGGTCATAATCATAGAAGAATATAGAAACAATTTCTTGTCTCTAGTTCCTACAGGTACATCATTGGTCATAACCCCAATTTTCTGTTGTCACCCTTCTAAGCCACATATAAATTTACACTACAGCCGATGAGTAGAAAGATTTTTTTTGTTTGTTTGTTTGTTTGTTTTGCCTGCATCTCTCACTGCTTCTTCTTTCATGAAACCCTCTCAGGTGATTGGTAATGGCTCGTTTGGCGTGGTGTACCAGGCTCGTCTCATCGACAGCCAAGAGATGGTGGCCATCAAGAAGGTCCTGCAGGACAAGAGGTTCAAGGTAAGGCTGTCTAAAAATCTTCATTTGTCCGCTCGCTCTCATCGCCTCAGATCTCCACCCCTTTGAAAAACAGAATTCATTATGTTCCTTTTAGTTATTAGTTTTCACCCATACTTTATCTTTTGTTGTCTGAAAGGCCAGAAATAGCTTCATGTTTTCTTACTGTCAGACCTGCAGCAGAGAATTGATAATTTTTTAACATTGTAATGAATGTAGATCTCAATCACAATGTTAGTTGAATGCATTAGTGATTATACTGTCTGTATGGTGTTAAATTACAAGGGCAGTGTTGGATTTCTTTCCCACTGACACGTCGGCCTTGAGGTTTTGGTCTGTGATTTTTTTCCAGTCTCTTTTCTTCAGTTTCTGTGTTTGATGGATTTCCCGCCCACGGCTTGTTGTCCTTTCTTTTCTTTGTAGAATCGTGAACTACAGATCATGAGGAAGCTGGACCACTGCAACATTGTCAGACTACGCTACTTCTTCTACTCCAGTGGCGAAAAGGTACTTTTTTCTGACTTTACTGTCCCTGCAGAAGAACTGAATTACAGCATGTTACAGCCCACGTCGAAGAAAGTTACGAAAGAAGAATACATATCAGAAATGGGAAACGCAGCAAGACGTGTTACAGTGTGACTCAGGCGCTCGATGAATAGAAAACTGAGCAGTCGTCTGTTCATTACAAACTTTTCCAAGTCACCCATTATTCACACATCAGTCTGTTATTGTCGTAAGAGACTGGGGCTGTTAAACAGAGAAAATAGGATATGCACATCCACATTAAGACGGTGACTCACATGCAGGGTAACAAAAAAATGAAGCTTCACCACTGAAAAAACAAAGGAGTCCATATTTTACATTGTCACACATAGACCAAATCTGTGTTGAAATGTTGCACAAATAAAAATTACTTGATCCAGGATTCAGTGTGTGTATTTTATTTATGTATTTATTTATTTATTCATTCATTCATTCATGTATTCATTAAGATCTTAAGACTTTAAATTTGACTCAGAACAATCATGGCGGCCTACTTGTGTCAGTTGTTGGTATCAAGCTTTTAAAAACTGATCTGTCTCATAGTATTAAAATGTGTAGCTACATGTCAATGTGTTACTTTCACTTACTACTGAAGGGTGTCTCTACAGGTCCTTAAAATGTCTTGAATTCAGTTTTACAAATAGTAGATCTTAAACTTTTTATCCGGTTTCTCTAATCCCTCTGTTGTCAAAATGAGTCAAGTTCAGCCAACATTTCTGATGTTATAAAATGTCCTCCCTGGTTTAAAAGCCGTGTTAGGTTTCAGCCTGCCACTGAACCTGATACTGCTGCTTCACTTGCATGTTGGGAAAATGCCTGTTGTACATGAACCCAGCTCACTTTATACTCACCTGTCACACTTAAACTGTAGAGAGAAAATCAAGAAAATCCTGGGAGAAAAAGTCCTGTTTAGATTTATAACAGTAGCACCTTACTGTCTAACCCAAAGGAAACTGTTATAATGACACTCAGAATAATAATCCACCACATTCCTACCTAAAACGTAACTCTGCACTGGACTAAATGCATACTACTTGCCTTTATACTTACCTGCTATGTTGATTTGAATAAGGAAAAGATGATTTGACCAAAAATGTGTCTTAAATTTAATAAAATTTGCAACTTATATTCTATGTAGTCCCCCTGTGGTGTCTACCCTGTGGGTACATGTTGCTCTGTGAGTCTGACACAGCCTGCCTGATTATGTTAAATCGTGTGTTTTTATTTATCTATTTGTTTCTTCCTTTCCCTGTCCAGAAAGATGAGGTGTACCTCAACCTGGTGCTGGACTTCGTCCCTGAGACGGTCTACAGGGTTGCCAGACATTTTAACAAGGCCAAGAGCATCATTCCTATCATATATGTTAAGGTAATAAACTTTTTCACCAATCCTCATCCCACCCCAGCTACTACTAAAGTAAATGGCGATGAGTAAGATTTTTACTGCCCCACAACACAAAATGAGTATTTTATAGGAATCTCTTTTTGTTTTCTTCAGCAGTTTTTCCTGCTAAGATCTCTCGTGTTGTGAAAGTATTAATGTAGTTTGCAAGCTCATGCAATGAGTTATTCCTAAATACTTCACAAGAGGGCACCTTCATTCCACAAACAGGACCACGCTGCCACCACAGTAACACAGAGCACAAATGAAATGGCTTAGCGTATCATCCTGTTGTTCATTAACATTTTGACAGTGTGTGCAGCTGACCTTGCATCATTCTCATGTTGTCCAATCCTCAGGTGTACATGTACCAGTTGTTCCGCAGTCTGGCTTATATCCATTCCCAGGGTGTGTGTCACAGAGACATCAAGCCCCAGAACCTGCTTGTCGACCCAGAAACTGCCATCCTGAAGCTGTGTGACTTTGGCAGGTAAGCTTTGACAGTTTGCAGAGACACTGAAGGCCACGTCTTCACTGCCACTTCACAAGACTAAAGAGTATTGAGTCATATCAGTCATTTCTGCATGGCATGATCTCAGCCTTTATTTTGACAAGGTTTGCTTTGTGAGGTCGACAATACTCAGGTCAGTTTTTCTACTTCAGAGGAGTATAACAATCCCTGCAGCTTTTGATACCATTTCCTCCAGGATAACTCACTTTTCTCTTCCCTTGATCAAGTTTTTGACTTCATCCGTTCGTTGCTTTAACCTGTTCATCGTTAAATTTGCTGTCCTCTGTCTCCCCAGCGCCAAGCAGCTGGTCCGCGGTGAGCCGAACGTGTCGTATATCTGCTCGCGGTATTATCGCGCCCCTGAGCTCATTTTTGGTGCCACAGACTATACGGCAAACATCGACATCTGGTCAGCAGGCTGCGTTCTGGCTGAACTGCTGCTGGGACAGCCCATATTCCCTGGTGACAGCGGGGTCGACCAGCTAGTAGAGATTATCAAGGTAAGGGAGAACCTTGTGTATGTGTGTGTGTGTTTTGCTGATCTGATGTTAAAGGGATACTCCACCCATAATGGATTATATTTGTATTAAGTATTGTCCATGTGCTGCCTTTAATCCCTGATGAACATTTTACTCACAAATCTTCTTGGTAAACTCTGATCCAGTGGAAATAAACTGGGTCCATGGTTTTACAACAGAACAATATCAAAAGTTCCAATATACAAGGTCACACTCATCATGCAGTACAGTCCAAGTCTCCGATATCCAGTTCTATGCTCATTACTAAGGAGGTAGCATGATAAGTGTCAGTGAAGTACCCAGATGTCTTGTATGTATCAGTCATGTTCATAATCTTTCTTCTATTTTCAGGTGCTGGGCACACCTACAAGGGAACAGATCCGAGAGATGAACCCAAACTACACAGAGTTCAAGTTCCCTCAGATCAAAGCCCATCCATGGACCAAGGTGAATACATGGATGTAGCCTGTCAGTCAGTGTCTGAAAAAGCATGTAAAATGAATTTGATTGTACCCAGGGCTTAATGGAATCACACAAGAGTCTTGTAACATAATCTACAATTATTGCAAATTTCTGTGCACGAGCAAAGTATTCATTTATATAAAGAGATTAGTTCCAAAAACACAATCCAAAAGAGGCGTACCAAGGCACAGATTTGCAGATCAAACAGCTATTTATTGAGGCAAATGACCTGCGGATGTGGTGCAGCCCACACAGGCTGCTTAATCTGCTAGTTGAAGTGCTTTGATGTCCTCCTTTTGAAAATCAGCTGTTAACCCTGATACATAAAGAGTGCTGAAACACCGTAACACCCCGAGAAGTGGCCCTTGAACATTTATCTCACAGTATATATCCATTTCGGACAATAGATCCTACCTTAAATTCACCAGCCAGTGCTTTAAAATCTTCAAAATTCTGCCCCCTAAAAATATACCTGCTATGTAAATAAAGGCCTTAACATCACCTACAGTGCAACATCAGTCTACAGTTTCCTTTTCTTTGATCCCACCCGTCATTTCCTAAGTTTAGGTGTCACTTTTATTAAACAGCAGATGTCTGTTTTAAACGATAGTGTTGTTGTTTTCCTCCCTCAGGTGTTTAAGCCTCGTACCCCTCCGGAGGCCATTGCCCTGTGTTCCCGGCTGCTGGAGTACACGCCGGCCACGCGCCTCTCCCCTCTAGAGGCCTGTTCGCACGCCTTCTTCGATGAGCTGCGCCAGCCCAACGCACGGCTGCCCAGCGGCCGAGAACTGCCCATGCTCTTCAACTTCAGCACCACAGGTACATGCACTTGTGTGCACACAGATACAAACACACCATGAAACTTTAATTACCAGCCCGGGCTTTTATTTGCTTCAGTCAACAAAAACAGCCGGCCTGTATTTGGGACCTGCGTCTGTTTGGGACCTGCCTTTCTTTCCTTTTGCACAGAATTCTTGCTCAGCAAAAAATGCAAAAATATCTCCCCAAGCCTCCCGAGTCTAGTTTTTTCTTGTCCTCGTCTGTATCTAATTTCTCTCGTAAACTGACATACACACACCGACAGTCTGAAAGCATGGCCACAACTGCCTGCTATCTACTGCAGCGCAGAGCCCGACCCTGTCAAACCTGCTGGAATAATTACATAGTCTGAGCCTGATAGGGTTCAGATTGAGATTATAAACTCTAATTCAGAGCGGTATCTTAGCCGGTGTGCTGGGAACTGAGCAGGATGTGACGGGAAAACAGACAAAGCTGCTTTTCACCGGCGGGCAGGAGAGGAAAAACTGCCCCCTGCTCCAGAGTGTGTCAGCAAGCGGTGGGTTAAATAGCCTGACATTTGATTTGAATGTTGGATTAGATATATATAAAAATATATCTAGAATACTGATTATATATTGAAGTTTTACAGTACTGTTTGTTCTTTTGGTTCTGTTTCCTTGGTTTGTTTAGGGAAAAATGTCAGGGAACAGTGAGACCTTGGAGGAGGCTGTAATTAATGCTGTGCACACAAGCCTGCCGTTGTACGACTCACCATCAAAGGACTGCAAAAACAAAGATAAAATGGAGAAAGACTGGCATAACATTGGCATGACTGTAGGTTTGCCAAGGTGGTTTGATATTCTGAACCCACTCCTGGGAACAAGTCTTTTTGAATTGTTTTTTCTATGAAGTAGCACTGCTACACCCAGAGTCTTCTCACATTCATGTTTTCTTGGTCACACTATAATATTCATGTTCAAAAACAACCCAACAGACACAAATCTGTCCAATAAAAAAGTCTGTTTTCTTACAGAATAACATGACCGCCTGCTAAGCTGGTGGTGCAGGAGTGTGAATACACACAGATAGAAACACGTCAATATGCATGTGAGCACAGACACACATTGGTGTGCATGCTTCTTTTCAGCCTAAATGAATACATAAAGTTTTGTTGAAACTAGCCTGCTGGTCAACTTATTAACTGATGAGAACGCACACACCAAAATCATCCATTATGTGCTGTAATGATAGCAAGTAGTTAATGTTATCCACAGTAACAAGGCTCACTTTTTAATAATAGAAAGCTGTGAGGCTGTAGATTCATAAATCTTAAACATGAAATATCAGTAACGCTTTATAGCTGATGTAGTCAGGTTTATTTTTGGAACTTTTTCAGCTGAGTAACCACACATTCATCCGCTGCACTGTGATTTTTAGCTGCACTCAGTCTCCTACCACCTCCACTTCCTGTGGAAACAAAGAAAGTGAACGCTGGTACCTCTCAACAGTGTGTTATTTTTATATCACATTTTGCTTAAAATTCCACCAGAATCCTCCACATATCTGCCAGTATTGACCACATGTCATTTAAAGTTACTCTCCTTTTATCTTTAACATTTAGCCAGTTGTCTTTCTCTCACTTGATATACAAAGGCCGTTGCCTGTTAGCTGAAGTCATGGATTCCCTTTAAGCACCAGAGGTTTAGCAGAAGGACATGTTTACATGCCGACTTAGATGCACTCACACAGACCCTCCTCTGTTCAGCTTAAACACCTGCAGTTATTAATAGCATGATACACACACACACACACACAGGTCCTCTAGTGCTACCATACTCAGAACCATACTCAGTAACTAAATGTATACGACTCCTCTCACGCAGCACAAAGAGTTTGGCTTTGAGCCGGCCCCATGACTCAGGCAGAAGGCGGTTTATTGGTGATCTGAAACCTGCAGCTCTGACCGGGTCACACACAAGTCCATGCTGAGCTTCCAATAATCCAGCTACAAGCCGCCGTTTTTCATCTGTGTGAAAGGAGATAATCTGCTGCCATGCAGTCTCTGATAAAGGCCATATACAGTTCAAGTTCACTTTTAGATACTTATCTGTGTCGGCACTGACGCCCTCTTGTGGATACAAACAGAAAAACATGAGGCAGCTAATTATCCACCACTGGATATTTAGTCTTGAAAAGAGATGTTGTTAAGATATCAAATTAGTTTTTTGTTGTTTGTTTTTTTTTAAGGTGGCAGCCCTGATCTTTGAAATTGAAAGTAAAGATATGGTATATTCACAGTTTTTTTTCCACAGATCATTCTGCTCCTGCATTTCCTTTCTCGTGATCCTCAGATAAATGTGACAGCAGAGCTTAGACACAAATCAGTGTGTGAAATGATCGGTGTGTCCTGTGTTGTAGAGGTAAACTGTGTGTCTCTCTGCAGAGCTGTCGATCCAGCCTCAGCTGAACTCAACCCTCATTCCTCCTCACGCACGCTCTCAGACAGCTGCTTCCTCCCACGGTGTGAAACTCTTACACTATTACAACCATAGCTCTTGTTGCTTTTATTATTGTTGTTGTTTTGTGGTTTATGTCAAATTTGTTGATAATATTTAGCATTTGGCTTTTTCTGAATTAAAGTGAACTGAATTAATCACACAATTACAATGTTACAAATAACTATATGGACTTGAGCATGAAAGTATCTATCATGTGGCTTTGTTGAATACTCAGCTCTGATTGGCCGTTAAAGACACTTTGAGGTCTGTTATTTCTGACCACTCTTTCACATTTAATCATATCAGTCAACAATGAGAAGTCTGGTCCTAAAGTCGTTTATAAAATCAAAATTTTATGCCAAGTAATGCCCAGTAAGGTGTCATGTAATGAGTGTGATAAAATACACCAAAAATTAGTTGAGCTATAACCATAGAATCAATGCACACTACACTGTAGCAGAGCTGTAACCATGGCAACCAAAACAAATTCCATGCTAACATGCTATTTAGTGCACTAAAATAGTATGTGACATTTTAGTATGTCTGCAACCTATGTATGAATTCAGTAGTATGTGGATTGTGGATTGTTTCCTGTGAAGTGTTATAGTATGCAAACGGTGGCATAAGTATCCCACAATGCAGTGCGATAGTTTCCATGACAACAACAACATCGACAGCAGCCCCTGCGGCTAACATTTTCCAACACGCTCAGTCCTCCCACAGGAGGAAAATCCAGAAACTCAAGAGGTGCATCATGTTTGCACTCTCTGTTAGTTCAGATGCCAGTAGAGGTTTGCACAGGTTACCAGCTGGCAAGGGGCTTACAGGAAGTGACACGGGTAATGATGACAGTATGTCCAAAAAGCCATTTACTGTTTACTCACACACAAAAGTATGTTGAAAAATAGAACACATATCTAGTATGTAGTCCATAGTTAACAATTTCGGATGCAGCACCAGTTTCTAACCAGAAATCAAATGTTCTGTGCTTTCTGAATAAATGTTCTTTTTCATTTTTGGTTTGTATTGTTTCCTTCGCAGATCCTACAAACAATACACACAGAACAGCCTCAAATTTAATCAAACACGATGTCCGTATCTGACTTGTCCCAGAGACCCGATGAGGTACTGCCTCTCTGAATAAACTGAAAGCAACACTCAGGAAAAATTTTTTTGTAACATCTTTAAGACACAAGGTGGTGGTGCTTGTTAGCCAGCAGACTGTTTTCAGAAATAACTGACCTCAGGATGTGTTCAATAGCCATCCAGAGCTGAGTAATAATTTGCAGTAATCCTTCCTCACATGCTGTTTGTGTGGAACCGCAGATCTGTTAGTGTTTAATCTCCTCTCTTTGTTGCCTCTCCTCCAGATGGTACCGGTTCGGATTCGTCTCAACACAGTTCAGTACCAGGATCTCTTAACAGCATCTGAAGCAGCCCCTCACCTGCCTGCCTGCCAGCCTGACCCTTACCACACACACACACACACACACACACACACATACACACAAACACAGTACTGCTTTCCTCCATGCTGCTTGCTCTCCTCTTAGGTTACAGTCATCTGTTTTTGTACTGTACATGCATTGAACAAACCATTAGCTCTTTAGCTGCCAGGGTTGAAACTAGAACACACAGCAATGG
>OMKZ01025010.1:6198-21235 GCA_900302535.1 Neoniphon sammara
AGACAGTCAAACAAAGCCTCAGGTCATGTGCCTTGGAGCCCAAACAGAGAAACCAACCACTACACCTTCTAAATGATGGTCACGACACTCAAGAGCTTCTATATTTCCGAGTGCAGTCTGTGTGTGTGTGTGTGTGTGTTAATGAGAGGGAGAAAGTAAGAGAGTGTGTGCATGCATCCTGGTGTCAATGCATTTGTGTTTGCAGTCTACAGCTGGCAGCAGACCACTTCTCTCAGGCCCCGCGCTGGAGAATCAGGTGAAAGCTCAGCGCAGTTGAACTCATTGACTGCCGAGCCGACATGCGTCATCGCTGATTCAACAGAATCAGCACTGTATACAAACACTGAGGCACGCGCGCCAGCACCTTGCTTTGGGAGCTCCCCTGTGTTTCAGGAGAATGGGTATGCGGGAGATAAATAACAGCACTATTCAAACCTGAGCCAGTATACTCAGATATTGTGCATTTATGCTTTCACTTTAGTAGGATTGTAAGGTATTTGCTCCATGGGGTTTAAAGAAATCAGAACATTCCTCTCTGTTTTTTTGTATTACCATGACATTTACAGCAATGGCCAAGGTCTTCATTTACCTCAGCAAAAGAGAACAGCATGCTTTTATTGGAGACGGGCCATTATTTCTTCTGGCAGGTCCACAGTCCTCACTATGCCTAGAAGTGATGTGCACGTGATGTCAGATACTACCACTATTAACATACCACAGTACTGCCACCGCTATTACTGCTGCTATGACAGCCACCACAAGGATTTGATCAGGGTTTGCTCAAATTATTAAGAAGATCCTAGTGAAAAGCTCGTGTGATTGTTATTTTTATGTTCCTTTTTTCTTGTTTTCAGACCACATAGGACCAGAAATAGTGAGGAGGGCAAGGTGGGAACCTATGTATGATGCACACAGTCCTGCAGGTCTCCAGGTGTGCTGTGGAGTCCTAAGGCCACACGATGACCCACTGCTTGGCCATTTACCAGATCAACATTACTTAGTTCAAATTAGCTTGGTTCAAATTAATTCAGTTAAATTCTTACATTTCCCGTGATGGAAATTTGGTTGACATACTGAGTTTGGTTTAAAAAATAAATAAAAATAAAAATCACTACACCCTGTGTAATGTAACCAAACATCAGGGAAGTACGAGTTGATAAGACAAAGACCAGACCTGATCTGTGCAATACATATTTCTTATACAAGCACAAGAGCCATGCAAAATAAACAAAGTAACAGCTGCAGGAATAAATGAATCCCTGGTCCTTTTACTTTTGATTTTAGTGTCTTGAACACAGTGCCCATCTACATAAAAGTGTGTACCTTGTCGCCCTTAAAGGTGTGTGACTCTTCAGCTCGCTACAACAAGCATCATTTACCCCAAAAGCACCGCATTCTAAAACATGAAAGGTGGTTTGGCCTTCTTCCATTTAAATCACCCTGATAAACATTGCACCAAGGTTGTCGAATGCTTGAAGTTATCAACAGTGGCTGAATAATGAGTTTGTCATGCTGAAGGTCCTCAGAGACGCAGTACAAAGCCAGGGTTTTCTTAGCAGTAGAAGAGAGGATAACGCTTGCAGATATTTATCGAACAAGAAGCGCAATATGCCTACAGACTGAAAGCAAACTTTCAGAGATCTACAGAGTGATTCTCCAGAGGTGCCATGGGCGTTATTACTATTTGACATTTCTCAAAGCTTCTTTTTACACAAGTTGAAAATGGATGATTTTGTGGTGTAAATGTATGGCTGTGGAGTGTGAGGCATCAACCTCACTTTAAATGTGAAAACTTGGTGTGTAGATTACCAAGACTTCACTGGATGTCAGCATTACTAATTCTTTGTCAACACGATAGAGTTGTACAACAAAATCTTCAAACTCCCAGTTCAAACTCCCAGCACACAGTGTCGAAAAAGAGTGAAACAAAGCAAGATCTTGGCAACTAAAACATCAGAGCAGACAGTCAACTTTAGGTGACCAATAATGAATGTGCCCTCTCTGCACTCACGTTTCTTTTCACATTCTAAAAAAATGTAAGTAAGGTGGATTTGAGACTCTAAATTGCCTATGGGCATGAATATTATTGTGGGTGTTCCTGTGTCACGAAACACTTTATCTATACATTGGCATCAATAAGGCAAGGCTGCATGAAACGAGAGAAGCAGATGAAAAAAAAACTGCGGCAAAACTCTTGCTATAGATCCGCTACGGTGACATGAGCTGAAAGCATTGCCACAGACCCATATCATGAACTCCTCTGAGACTCAGCAGTATTTTAATGACCTCGGTCACCTCCAGTGCACTAGTGACTCCTATACTACATAATATGACATGATGCACCAGATTAGATGGGAAATGCGCACCAATTCTTCTGCAAAGTTCCTCTCCTTTTTGGTTTAGATCGTGGCAAACAGAGATCAGATGAAATACACAATTCTGCCATTCCTCATTCTGTCAGTCTGTGCTGATAATGAAACAAAGGTTATACTGGTTTGTCTCACACAGGATGCAGGGCAATAGAGAGAAAAGGCACTGCATCCTCTGCTGCAGTGTAAACAATATAAATGTGAGCAGATGACACAAATGAGCAGAAGTGCCATTATTATATGCAAATAGGGACTTGGAAAGAGTTGGCCTTGGCCTAGTTACTGGTAGCCTTTATAAGACTTTAAAACTCCACACTGAGGGAAACTTAAAACACTCTCTGGTGTGTTATTAACACCGTGATGGAACCTCCTTAACCTTGGGGAGTGAACCCATAGCATATACAGTCCTTGTGCCAAAACAAAGTGGTCTGCAGACCCATTTAGGCATAACCATTACCAGGGACAACAGAGAGCAGGAGCAATATTCCTTCACCTTCTAGTGGGTCTGGCAGCAGACACAAAGACCTGCATCACCACAAGGAGCGCCAACCTCATGGAACACCCCCCTCCTCCTAACCTTAACTTTAACATGAGGTGGGCATTCCTGGAGGTCTTTGTCAGTGTTCCCTGAGGTCTTCGTGTCCTAGTCTAGTTTCCCTGACAGAGCTAATCAAAGTCAGGTGGCTTCTTACACGAAACACCTTAAGGTTTTCCCATATCCATACTGCCGATGGCTGAGTCTTTGTCTCTTAAGGCTCGGTAGATTAGGGGCAGAGTGACAACCTCAGACCTGGTGAGCATAACAGAGCTGGGCCCATACAGACTAAATTTGCCCTGAAGGGTAATTTGTCTCCAGCAATATCGCAAAACTGACCTGTTGAGTTCATATTAGATTTATGTTTCAGATCATTCTTGCATATCACATGCTCATGCCTTTACTGTGCACTCTCACCTTTAACATGCATTAGTAGGGTCAAGGTAAACCACGGCTAAGAGTCTTGACATCATCTTTACAAAGACTGCTTTACTAGTCATCAGGGAGCTTTTTCTCCCTGCTCACTTCAAAAGAATCATCATAGGGAATTGGTAGATATTTTGTCTAGCAACTCTATCCATTATTATACCCTAGGAATAGAAAAATTCTTCCACTCAAATGCTTTTTTTTTTTACTGTCAGTAGCTTTCCCCCATGCTATATGTAAGACAGAGCCAGCAGCATTTCAGCACTAGCTATGTAACTGTGCTGCTAGTGCTGTGTGTTCCTGTCTCTGTTCCTCTGCTTGTTAGCTCTGCAGCTGTCAGAAGTTGGAGCTCGGGGAGAAAGACGTGCGGAGCTGTTATTTCCATCAGCGCATTCTCACCTCGGAGGCTTTGCCAGCGCTAAATTGATCTGGATAAAAGCATTGGATTTTCTAACAGAGCTTTGGTACATTAAAAGCGATGTAGAAGATGACGTCAGCCCCGGGAAGAGATTGACCTAAAAAAGTGCTGGAACGATAACTAGCCCATAGCACCCAAGGACATACTGTATGTCCATATCTTTGACCAAAGACCTTGACGTCAATATGGTAATGATATTGCAGGGATGACTACTGGTGTTTTCATAAGATATTTACACATAAAATTTTTCAATGCAGTCATTAGTAATGTGGATATCATGGCCAAGAAGGTAGATGCAAGTAATAGAAAAGCTAGAACAGTCAAATAAGTTCAGAAAATTGCATCCCTTTACTGTAACACAGCCTTTAAAACCAGAGACACTCATACCAAATTATGATATTTTGATATCCAAAATCCCAGATGATAATTAGTTTAGCAGTTTAGTAGTATTTAGTAAGTAAGTAAAAGTTTATTTATATAGCACCTTTTAAAACATTACAATGTGCCGTACAAATATAAAATGCAGAATAAAAAAGTAATAATAAATACCCATACCAAAAAGGGAATAGTGCAATAAAAAATAAACAATCAACATATGCAGAAAAGTACAAAAAATAAATATACAGAGAATAATATATAAATACAGATTATACTAGATAGTAGATACCATAGCACTGATATAATATCAATATATTGCCCAGCCCTTATTTGTGATCCAGAGTTCATCACAGTAGGAACAAGAGATCTGTCAGGTGTTTTTATCAGCTACCCATTCATCCCATCTTAAAATGAATCTCAGTCATCAGAGCAGAAAACAGAATTCACTGGAGATCCGAAAGCTTATCAGTGTTGAAGGAACATTCAAAAACAAGTCGAGTTTGCACTGTAGCACAAGCATGATGTTTCACAGCCACACAAACAGCAGTCACTGTGGATCACACTAGCTGTTATTTGACAATGGCAGCCATTTGATTTCCTTTTCATACGCTGAACGATCCAAACAGCATTCATCAATAATGAAAGACTTCACCCTCAGGTGCATGAATAGCATGACAGACTCACTCAAATACCGTGAAAAGGTACTTAGTGTTCCTTGATTCTCTTTTTCCACAGTACTGTCAGCCTAGAAATACATTTCTGCAGGAGAAAAAGTCACATCAAAGAAAGTGGTATTGATTTGTTTTTCTCTCAGAAAATCTAATAACCAAATGTTGCCACTGTTTTGGTCATAGTCCCATGGCAACGTGCAGATTTTGGGCTACACAGTGAAATTACCAGGACCACATCTCAGTTCTTGGATAATGTGCTCTTTCCTTTAAAGCCCTAATTCTTCCACACATGCATGCACATACACATTCTCCCCCTCCACACACACACACACACACACACACACACGCAGAGAAAGAGAGTTGTGAGAGCTTGGGAAGCAGCAGAATGGGCAGAGGGCAGAAAATGGAGGAGGAGGGTGTGTATATTTCACATCTTTATTTGCTTTATTTGAGAAACTAAAAGAAGGATTACACACAGGTTTGTCTGGAATCAACAAACTTATATTTAGTGTAAATTATAATAAACATCCCAAACTCACTATTGCATCCAACTTGTTTCTTGACTTGGGAGTCCTCAGCATTTTCTTTCAATCTGGTGTAGGTAGAAAATCATGTTTGTAATTCATAACATGTAATGTAATTATGATAAAAATGGCAGTTATATCTTATCAGTGAGATGACTATGGCAATCAGAGAGGCAGATATATTACTGTTTGGTATGCTACAATGCCTATTGTTTTATTTCCTTGTGACACATATTGGGAAAAATATTTTAGTTCAGTTTGTTATATGCCCATAATCCACTGGTGTAGTGGTTATAGCCCCTGGTGGTCTAGGTTTGAATTCTTCTCACTACTGTTTTCTGTTATCTAAATAAAGAACACATACAACAAAAAAATGAATAATAAAAATGCATTTAAAAACGGAAATTAATTTGAATAAATTTACTTTAAGAAGCTCACGACGTCCACAGAGATCCATCCCAATCCATGGATCTAGGTCATTATCTCACTATTAGAAGTGTAAAATCTGGAGAAAAAGTTTTCCTTGATGTGTTGTATTTGCGCTGCCAAATCAGAGCAATGTGACTTCCCAACAATGTATTTCTTCCATAAACAAACTAATCACCTCTGAGGGTCACAGCAGTCTGTAGTGAGCACAGACACACTGAACCAACCATCGGAGTGAGAAGAAAGAGAGAGGTAGAGCGTGGAAAGCTTGTATGTGGAAGATAGAATAATGACCTTGTGTGAATGCCTGTAGAGCAAAACAACTCTGACTCCAGACACTCTCAGAATAATTGCCATATTTCAGCCAGTAATACAAAAAATGGTACACAGAGCAACTTCTGGTCAGTTTATTAAAAAAAGAAAACAGTATGCGAACATAATGTGCATTTTTACCTTGTGTTCAGTCTGATGAGGCATTCTGAAAATATCAATATTTTAAGAAATGATGCTAGACTTGCTGCCTTTCACACACTTCCACATGATGCCGGTGATACAGTTCTATTTTTCTGCCTCTTTAATCCTCTGGTAGACAACAACAGAATTTGTCTAAATAAAGATTAAATATAAAGTACAAGTAGGTGGGACTGGAGATGTCAGTCATGTGCAACTAGATTTGAAGGACAGCAGTCCAGAGAAGTAGACTATTTTTATTATATGAGTTTAATCAGGCAGCCCATCAATGTCATGTGAATCTCATCTCACATCACATGTCATGACAGAAGATAAACAGCAAACACAGCGTCACAGAGGATTAGAAACCATTGTTCAGTGTGCTCACTTGCAGTCTGCTCACTGATAATTTAAACAGCAACTGAAAGAAGAAAAGAGCGCCTATTAGCCCTGAACTAGTGGTGAGAGAGGAGCATACAAGTCAATGATCTATCAATCAATGATTTATCTATGATAAACTCATTGAGCATGAGGGAAACTCTGTCCTTGTCTATGCTTCACACTTGTGAATTATTTACTGTGTGACTCCTCACTGAACCAGCTCCCTTTATCTCACATTTGAGATGGCATTATCGCAGGTTTAGTTGCCATAATGGAGACCTGTGGCTGTGGTAATGACTGGTGATCAGCTCAGACTGGTGGAGACATAACATGAACTGCTAATCAAGGGGGTTACCTCAACCAATTCCCCACATGACTAAACCCTGCCACTCTAATGAGCAGGGTAATCACCTTAATGATTTATGTTCAGACACCATGGATACCTCCCATTCACTTTACTTATGCTGTAAACGCACCCCCCCTGCATAAATGACAGCGTCTGCAGCCTAAAAGGAGAATACAGAAAGGATGTCGATGCTCTCACATTAGGATGTGAGAGCATCATCTTTTTCATAGATAATCAGAGCTCATCAACATAACCCTGACTTTCTATTTGGCACTACTGATCGCCTTGTTCATTTTGGACCCTCTGCTGATCCTGCTGTAACTGCTGATGAGGTGAAAGATTTCTATCTTTCTTTGACAACAAAGTCAAGGTTTCACAGCTGAAATCATGCCCTTCACCTCGGGTGCAGCTACATGTATATCGCACATTTGGTCTAATATTACTGAGCCAGTTGATGCCAGTTTCCCTTCAGGATCTCACTGACATTGTATACCATATGCTGCTGTCCTCTCATCCCCACCAAGTTAACCAAGGAGGTCATGGGTGCTATTGGCTCTTCCTTACTTAAAGCTACAATATGTAATTTTATGGTGCTTTAGCATCATCAAGTGGCTATCGCCATCTACATCTGGATACAGACTCAAATGGTCAGGAGTTATAAGCTAAATAGTATTTTATTTATCATATGTAGAGGCAGTATTTTTACACCACAACTCAAGTTAGGGATATGGTTAGAAATGTTTAAAGCACCTAAGTAGTATCAGGCACATTTTTTATTATACATATAGACTGTAAGTTGTAATTCTCCAGTGTTTGATTAATAGGGTAGCTACACGCAACATATGTTGTCTTGTTGTACAGGTGTACAACAAGTGGGCAACATGGCGTGTCCTAGAGTTTAACTATATAGTCTTCTACTGCTCTTTTATCTTTTGTAAAACTCTTTGTAATCTTTTTTGTAAAGGTACCATATCAATAAAAATTGACTGACTGATCTGAGGGGCAAATGAGGTGAAATGATCCCATGTTCAGGGGCTTACCATAGCCTTTATGTCATACAGCACAGATTAACACCTGCTCACAAGGAGCTCCTGGACCGCCTGCATGACTCAATGGAAGAATGAGATTCATCCCAATAAGGATGACATGTGATGATGTTTTAAGTGTCCTGAAAAAAACACAAAAGGAATTGTATCAGTTGGAGGATAATTTTAAGGAACACAAAATACAGTATATCAAGTACTGGAGCTTGTGTTTGGGTTGGTCTAATATTACTGTTTTTGGGAAGACACAAAACTACACTTACTGAAAAGAAATGTTCAAGCCATAATGGTTGATCATATTAAAAACCTGACATGCCAGTCCAAATGAACCTATCTCAAATGAAAGCACCAGAAGAAAAGGCTTGTACAAACATCATCAGGTGGGTTGATACTGATTAGAAATTAACCAGTGGCAGAAATGGGAGGGAGGAGGATGTGAAGAGTGTTGCACCTCATCAAGCCTCAGTGTGACTCCATTTAAGGTAACATCTCTCCCTCTGGTTGCTTGAACATGATTTTTTTACACTATCTACATCTTCTGAGCATCTGAGTACCATTTATACTGTGTGTAAGATTTGCTGAGTGTCCCATTTTGCCCTGGTTTATTTTTGGCACACAGTCTAAGCCATGAACATGACTCACTGGCACATAGTCACATGGAGAGGGAGTAGCAGAAGGGCGCTGTACATCATACCTACCTGTCATTTTCACTCATAATCCCCAAATCTAAAATAAAAACCCTGATGCTTCTCGATGCTTGTCGTTCACATGTCCCTCTGGTTGTGCCACAGGTTGCATAACAGAGTCCCTGCGCTCCCAGACCAAAATGTTTTCAGTTTTGTCACAGAATGTTCTGAATTCATTCTGAATAAATGTGCATTTGTGCACGTGCATGTAAGCAAGCATACATGGATGCTTGTGCATGCTTATAAGTGTGTGACTCCTGCTACACTGTGATATGTGAGCCCATATGTGTGGGCCTGTTAAATGTAGAGATTTTGACAGAGCCCTGTTTAATCATTCACCTTGATGAAGAGCCTGCAGGCTCCAAAGACCGAAAAGTTCAATTTGTGCAGTTAAGTAAAAACTAAAATGAATGAATGAATAAATAAATAAATAAATAAATAAATAAATAAATGGTCAAATAAAAACCTGCATGGGCCACTTAAAATGAAGAAGAAGAAAAATGTGTTGACATAAAAAGATTGGTATGGTTATATTTATGATTATATTGTGCTTACATTTTCCAATAATTTCTATTGTACAATTATTATGAGGGAGGATGCAATGTGTAACAATGACTTTTCCCCTCAACTGAACATTTATTGACTAATTTAAAACAGTACATGCACCAGCACATCAGTCTTGATCTGATTTCATGCAAACATCTCTATATATTTCAAAAATCCCCAAAATATCAAAGGTAAACAAAATGCTAGTAATTGGTTGACAAATGTTTTAAAACAGCTATAATATAGCTTTATAATGGCTATTTTGGATATTTATAATAGCTTTTCCAAAATGCATTTTACTTTCACATCATTGATTATATTGCAAGAATAAGCCTTTAAACTCCCACTAATGCTACTTCAAACAGAAGGTGGTGAGAGCACCTTGCATACTGTAAACAGGTGTAATGAGACTCACTACTGCCTGCCTGCTCGTGTTCCTGTCCCCACCACACCTATCATTATCCAGGACATGATGTTCTATGCTAAAGCCAAAGGACAATGCCAAAGGATCTGTAGCCAAACTTAGGAGGGAGGAGGTTGAATACACAGTCAGGTGAGCAACCTGCATGCACTCTGCTCACTCAGTCACAAATCCACCGAATGCAGGGATGGATTTAGAGAAATGAGGAGAAATCAGTGGGCTGGTTGTAGTGGGCATGTGCCAGTTCTCTGGCCCTTGCTCTTTATTGACCTACATAAATGTAGTAATTTACGGCGTTTGATAGGTTGTGTTGGATTAAGAACATTTTTCTACTTGCATAAAGAATCAGCCAACAAAGCCCTGCATTTTTGATCATCATGAAGTTGTTGCTGTTTTTTGATTCCACATCAATCAAAAGAATATTAAGAATGTATGTCACCCTAATGTAGGATAGGATGGCAAAATGTTTTGAAACATGGGATGAAATACATTGATTTTCTTCCTTTGCATAGAGGCTATTTCTATTCCTGGACACACAGGTGTAAGGTGGCAGGCAAGCAATACCAGTCCTATTTCTAGGGTGGCTATAATTTAATACGAGACAAAAAACCTGAAATGATACAAATCCAATTTGAATCTGGGCCCTTAAACCACCTTATGGACCAGTGAAGATGTGGTTGGGTATGGAAGTTTTGAGATTTTATTCGGAATGGGGAAGAATCCATCTACAGCGTGCCTTTAAGTCATACCTCTGCCTAAGCCATTATGAATGTGTTATGTTGTCCCGTGTTTGGGAGGGGTGATGGACAAAGCTGCAGACTCTGACCTCATCATTACATCTTTGTCTTTTGCTCTCATCTCACACCATCCCCCAAAATAATTAGACAGTCTCCTTTGATGACCATCAATGCAAAGCATGTTTATTATGAGAAGACAATTTGTCACTACTCACTTAAGTATTGATCTTCATGAAGACATGGGCTGTGCGTGTGTTTATGAGCCATACACTTCTGTATTGCTGTAGAACTTCATGTAGTATTGTACTTCCATGTTTAATTCTACTATTCCTTATGCAAAAAAGATAGAAAGTAGATATGGATAATCTGCACACTCTCCTTTAAGTGCAGCCACTGAGTTCTATATATAACAATATAATGGGATCAGTGACCTACTGTTGCAGTTACCTCGCCCTGACTCCATAATCAAACAAACTGTGCAAATCTTGTGTCTGCTCAGACTTAGGTGCATCATCATACCCTCCACTGGAGTGCACCAAGTCCTTAAATTGCCCACTTACCTTGGCTGTAAACATTAAATGACTTACTGCTGGGTTTCTAGAGCAGAATCTATATGGGCTTAGAGTACATTTGTGTTTAATGAATTTCTGCCGGTCACAAAGTTCTACAAGAAAGCGGTGGGGAAAGTGCACAGTGTGAGTACCAAAATACAACAGAATGTATTATCTTTTAAAGGCAGTCCTTCGGGATCCTATTAGACAGACTGATAGGACTGAGGCCTAGAGAACAAAAATCAGCATTTGTTTAGAATTTTTCTAATATGATCCCCTAAAACATTATGGTTTCTGTTTGGATTCTATTGTGATTTAGAACCAAAGAGAATCCTAATTTTCACTTGGATATCATCAGTGTGAAAGAGTTCGTGTAGTAGTGATGTATTCAGATATTCAGATATCTTATAGTTATTTTGCAGCTGTTTTTGCAGCAAAGTTGCTTTTTTCTTATAAAAATTCTCATTATTGTAATAATGTCAATAGAGTATTAAAACCTATTACATAAGTCCCAATATAAACTCTTCACATTCCAATGAATTGTTGACCTTTTCACCTCATTAAATAAGGGCGACACATGACCCAGTTACATAACACAATATGGGACAGTTTGGCTGTCTGTCACCCCTTTGCACACAGGACACACGACGACATGATTGTTTGACTGATGGGCCGGGCTGCTCGTATCACCACACACCCTGCTGATTAAACACACACACACACACACACACACACACAAATACACATGCATCTGGGTAAAATGCTGTATTTTACTATGGCTGCTCCACCTAAAGGTATTAATGTTCATATTGGCCTATCAGACGTTGTGTACCTAAGTAAATGTCATTAGGGACCATCTCCTGGAACTTGATCCTACTTATCGTGCAGCTTTTAATAATACAGCCAGCCATATTGATATTGAACAAATCGGAGACATACTGAACCAACCACACAGGCACTGAGCAGATCTTCCCTTTCTTGTAATGTTCTTTCATTATATAAGACTCTGCTGACTGGTGTACAGACAGCAAGGCTGATTGCCAGTGCACAAACTCCAGTCAGAGTTTGAGGGTCCGGTCCATCCCCCTTCTTTAACCAAGTGAAACACCATGTGTGAGAACAGCTTGTTCCTCTCATTACCACAGCTAGATATTACATTGTCATCACAGGCTAACACCTCTGAGCCACCGAGAGCAACCAGCAGCTCAATAATGTATCACTGGAAGGAAAATCTACCAACCCAGGCTGAGACCTGCTGCTGTGCTACTCTGCTGCTTGTCTGTGTGAGATCTTACATAAGAGAACTTTATTAATAAAAATGGAGGGTTCTGAGGGGGAAAAAAGAAACATTAAGCTCCCATCATGATATTGTCTCACTATGTAGTTTAACAAACTGAAGAATCCCAGACAGATTGTGAGTTAGTAGCTAGATACATACATACAGTATGTAGAAACATGCCAAACTGGCTTGTAATCAGTTAAACCAAATGCCCATGCTTTTGGCCTATTCTAGTCTGGCTAGGGACAGGATGTCGAGCATCACCACTTTCTGCAATTCCCTTGTCATATAATGCACCAAAAGTATAAGTACAACTTTTGATATAATAACAATAGAATATGGATAAAATGCACTTTATTCTAAGTCACACTTACAGAGGGTCAGACCAGGAAAATGTTCACATGAAATGAGTGTGCAATTTGCCTAATTACCCAATACACCTCATTACTGGCCATTTGCCATTCTCAAGAGTGAACAGTTTTACTCAGTTAAGTAATGGCAGCACTAATAAGGTGCAAGACTCTCCTCATAAAGCCCTTTCACACAGGTAATGGATGCAGTGGTTTCATAGCAACAAGTGATTATTTAAGTCTGGGGACAGAGGGCATGTGAAAGAGATCTGAATGTGATAATATTATAATATTTGTGAGTTAGTGTCTCCAATAGTGTGGTGAAGACCAGAGAGCCTGCCACATGGCTGAGACTTTTGAGCCTGAGTAGCATTGTGAACTCCATGGCACATCACACAGGAACAGAGGCAGAAACATCATCTCCCTCAGTGTCCTTAGTCCTCGACATGTGAGCAGAGCTTCAGTACATCTATTTGTGGTGTTTCCCTGATGACGAGACATGTCCCTCTGTGATCTCTCATTAATCCAAAACAATTCAGCCTTCACGAGAGAAAAGTCCACAGGGAATAAAAATCTATTCTAACAAGACGAAGACCTGAAATCAGCCTGCAAACAAGACATTTGTTACAAAGAAATAAATTATAATAGCAAAAGGTATCTCAGAGGGAGTTTGATCATTTGTAACTACCAAACTGGATTTTGCATCTGGCTTCAACAAAGCTTTTTGGATTTTGCATCTGGCTTCAACAAAGCTCTTCGCACTTTTACTCTTTGCACACAGTACTGTTGGCATCCACATGACTGCACTGATTATCCTCTTGCAGCAGGTGAGTTAATTCATATTCAACAGCACATACTCAGCCAGTCAGAAGACATTTTATCTTGGACACCAACAGCAAAGTACATATTTCTGTTGACTGGGCAGTTCACTGAGGATAGCTTTAAATGTATTGACCTTTGAATGATGACTGCCCAAATGACTGGATGAGCAGTTATTTAATGCAAACAAAGCTGACTGAATCCACATATGGAGGGTTTCAAACAGCAAAGGTCAGCTCTGTCCTTTGGGGACCGCTTTACATAGACACTGCTGACCTCCTGAGGCTGGCCACAACAGACAAGGTGGGGAGCATAAAGCTATATGACACAAGGAGTCATATAGCTTACACTCCATAAAATGATAAAGCTTATGATAACTGATATATGTCCAGTTAATGTTGTCTGGTAAGAAAAAGTGTGCTAGGCTGCAGCCGAAGCTTAAATGCAGTCTTTAAAAAACATGATGTGTGTTGCTTTGCATGGTAAAATGTCTCTTTGGAGATCCCAGATAGCCAGAGTCAATCTTAAAATATATGCACAATTCACTCATGTTCTGATTTCTCTCAGCAGCAACTTAAAAGCAAATATACATCATCATTTTCTTACGTTGATCATTATGATGAAAGAAAAATATTCAAAACCAGTAGGGATTTCCTTTTCTATACAGTGCAGTAGAAAGGATAACAGTCTACAAGTGAAGTGTACAATGGTACAAGGAAAATGATTTCATGCACTGACCGTGTACACATGCTGACATCATGACATCTTGAGATTTACCGAGAGTAGTCAGGGACATGCAACAATTCTCTGCTGGAGAGTTGTTCTGCATTGTACACAGAGAACTTTTTCTATGTGATTTGCATAGGTTTCTCTGATTGGCTGCCTTAAGCTCTCTCAGGGAGATACTGCACTCTCCTGATTGGCTGAGAGCAGAAGTGGGCATGGAATATCTGAGATTGAGAGAGACCATAAATACAGTGCAGCCTGACAGACACTCTCAGATGCATCTGCTATCATCTCTGTACTTCACTTCAACACTGCCACTTCCAACTCCATCACTGCCATCAACAAAGCTTCTCAGACTGTTCCTTTTGTGAGCAGCCTTTTTGCAAAACCACCTCAGAACTTTTACACTGAACAGGGCAGAGAAGGGAGTAAGGCAGCATAAAGAAGACAGTGTTTCAGTAAGACAAAGAGCACCATAAACCCAACATGTCTTTAGAAGTGAAGGAGAAGACAGAGGTGCGTCTGGTGTTCCTAGGAGCAGGTGGAGTGGGGAAGACCGCCCTGATCCGACGCTTCCTGCAGGACACCTTTGAGCCCAAGCACCGGCGCACGGTGGAAGAGCTCCACAGCAAGGAGTACGAGGTGGGGGGCATCAAAGTCACCATCCACATCATGGACACCAGCGGCAGCTACTCCTTCCCGGCCATGCGCAAGCTCTCCATCCAGAACAGCGACGCCTTTGCCCTGGTCTACGCTGTCGATGACCCCGAGTCCCTGGAGGCGGTCAAGAGCCTGCGCGAGGAGATCCTGGAGGTCAAAGAGGACAAGTACACGCCCATCGTGGTGGTGGGCAACAAGACCGACCGGCAGAAGGAGCGGCAGGTGTCCAGCGAGGATGTGCTGTCCACGGTGGAGCTGGACTGGAACAACAGCTTCTTGGAGGCCTCGGCCAAAG
>OMKZ01025020.1:0-16983 GCA_900302535.1 Neoniphon sammara
ACCTCCTCCCCTCCTCCTTCCTCCACGTCCCCCACCCCCTGCAGCTCCAAGCTACCACAGGACCAAGCTCCTTCCATTCCCTCCTCTCCGGACCAGAGTCCTTACCCGATCCAAGAGGGGGAGGAGCTGCCCCGGATTGACGCCTTCTGTGGCAAACTGAGACGCAGCATCCGCAGAGGTATGTGCTGAAAGTCTGTACAGATATAATACAAAAAAAAAAACATGCATACATGATATCAACAAAAACAATATCTCTCACATTTATACACAAACAATATATCAGTGAAATAGATATCCCTGAATGTCAAACTGTTATTTTTTTTTTTTTTAATTTTCATTTTAGAGCAGGTTATGATTTTTTGTTCATTTTTCTGTCTGTAAGCAGCATATCTCTAAAACATATGAACAGATGTCTACGACATTTGGCGGACAGATGAAGAATGACTGATTTTAGTGGTGATCTGGATTTGGGATTTTCACCATGAGATGATTATCGTCTTTTTGCCACCACTTTGAAAACAACAGGGAGAGAGACTTGAGACTTGCATTTTTCCATTTAGTATGACAATGTCACATAGATATTCTGTGTCTGAATCTGTATCTGCTGTTTGCAACACTTCATTGAAGCTACATCACACTTAAACTGAGCAAAATATTCAAACCCAAGATCCCGTTGTTTTATGGCTGCACTATTACATCAAATAGAAAAGATCTAGATATTTTGTGCATCATTTTATACACCTTTCCCTGTAATTCAGCAACACATGTTTGGTATCTCTGGAAACCTTGTGATCTCCACTAGCATTTAAAATAAAGTTCTGAGGGTTTGTACAAAGCATGCATTTGTAATGACAAACCCACCAATGGAACCAGAAGGGTTGAAGAGGTCTAATCTGCAATGTAAATGATGGGAATAATGTCTTTGAGTGTAAGAGCAAGTTGGACAACTGTGCGGCACTGGTGGAGGTTTGTGCTCTCTGTGAGTATTTTAGTTTGTGTAAAAACCCTCCACATTTATAATGAAGCTCTGTGCGTCCGAACATTGCTGTGTTATGTGTTTGGAAACTGGACAACCTGTACAAATCGCAGACTGCAGTTTATTCTATACGTGTGTGAGCCATACACTCTGCGACTGGACCTACATATATCATACTGAAACGGCTTAGAAACAACTGGAGGTCATTCATTAAATTACACACTGTGAAATGTTCCCCTTAACAGCAGTATTAGGCCCCTGTTGGGGCGTCATTATATCCTTGCATTCGCATGTCCCCTCTGCTTGAATCAGCCAAACTGACTTCCCATTTCAAACCCTCACATCCACTAATAGTGATGTTACACAGCCCTATTAGACCGGAGAGAGATACCATCAAGGCATTTAAAGCAGCAAGGCAAGGACAGGCTGTAGTTAGACTCTCATTAGCATGTACACATGCATGCAATATATGTATGTGTGTGTGTGTGTGTATATGTGTGTGTGTGAGACAGCTGCTAACCTCCCACTAAGGGACAAGCAGTTTTAGCACTCAAACAAGTCAGCCAGCCACTCCCCACTCCTCTTTATATACTTTTTCTCTTTTTCTAACTACCTATGAATGTGCATTTATTTATTTTGTATGCATGTATGTCTGTCTATCTGTGTTTATCAGTCTGTCTGTGGATCTATCCCTCTCTCTCTCTCTGCCATTCCTTGTGGGAGTCTGTTTTTACACACTGACATATTGCCAGTTTCATATCTCAGCATATGCTCATACGACACAGAGTCATTGGATGAAACCTCTCACAGTTAGATATCATCCATCTCTCTCTCTCTCTCTCTCTCTCTCTCTCTCTTTCTCTCTGTCACGATGATTCATGTATGCAGTGCTTGCTTTTGATATTACTGTGAAGAATTTAGATTTTGATTCCATGATTCAGCCTCCTTTTGGCTTCAGTGAAAATAGATTCGTACACCTGCTGAAATCCTTGTAGAGACTGGAATTCTTTATCCTTTTCTGGTAACTGTGTGTGTGTGTGTGTGTGTGTGTGTGTGTGTGTGTGTGTGTGTGTGTGTGTGTGTGTGTGTGTGTGTGTGTGTGTCCATGTCCAAAGGTTAAATGTAGATGCTTGTGTTTGATGACATTGTTTCCAAACAAAGGCAGAACAGACATTGTGTTTATCCTGCTGTCTGAAGCAAATGCCACATGCATGCATACTTGCTCACATTCAGGTACACATACACACAAACTTGCATGCACACACACACAGACACACACACACACAAACACACAAGCAAAAGGTTGGCAGAAGATAAATATGAAATTGGTGGAGGTTATCTTTTGGTCATACTGAGTGAACATTGCCAGGCTGTGAGCATGCAAATAAAATTCTCCTCCCCGGTAGCACAATCAATAAAAATAATGACTACAACCAGGAACACTCGACCAACACCGCAATCATCATCACTTATATTACTCTTTCTAACCTCCATATGAGTGAGGAAAGCTGCTTTCTCATTCTGTGCAGCTTTTACATCGAACCAACTTCAAGATTTCCTCAAACTGGCTGCACTCACTATCATCTGGGACTTTAGGCTCCTTCTGCAAGAACACTGTGTTTGCTTTTCATAACAGAATTATTGCTTTTTCCCATTTTTCCCTATATTCTTTATTGTAATTTTAATTATTACCTCTGCCAAGGAGGTGAAACCTCCGGCAGGGGATATGATCGCTCCATCAGCCCGTCTGTCCGTCAGCAAGATAACTCAGAAAGGTTGGTCATGGGCCAACAAAGAAGTGATTAACTTTTCCGGCCAATCTGCTTCAATGAGACGTGGCAGTGGGTGGGGCTTAGCACAAGCAGGGCCGTAGTTTCCAAATGCATCCATGTAACATCACAAAAGACAGATCAAGGCGGCAATGACCAACTTTCCACACTGATTGGCCGAAAGGGGCTTGTCCTCTGACAATAGCATCGCCAAAAAGGGGGATGGGTGAGCACAAACAGGGCTGTAAGGTCCAGCTGTGACCTTGGCAAAGGGCTGAGCTCAAGTGCCTTCTTGTTCTGATATTTGATGTAGTCAGTCATATCTACATGAATTTGGGGATTTTATTTGTATTGCTTGTTGTACTTCTCATTCTTTTCATCTATCTGTCCATCTATCCATCTATCCGTCTGTCTGTCTGTCTTTTCTTTCTGTCTAGCTGTGCTGGAGTCCGTGTCGCTGGAGAAAATCATCCCAGAGTCGTCTCAAAACAGCGACACAGGTGACATGTCCCCGTGCCGCTCGCCCTCAACACCCCGACACCTCCGTTACAGACAGCCTGGAGGTATGTGGGTGTGTGCGTGTGATTTTATTTTTGTGTGTAGTGTGTGTGTGTGTGCCTGCGTGCGCGTGTGCATGCATGTGTGTGGCTCATGACTCACGACCAGACCAGAATGCCAAAGCCTCCACAGGGCAGTGTTGTGCCCACTGACAGGCTACTCTGCAGAGGCACAGGGCCAGGCAAAGATCCCAGACCCTGAAGGCTGACATCTTTAGTACAGCAGCATAATACAAAGCTCAAACACAGCCAGACCACAGCATAAAAGGGCCCTGTGTACCTGCGTGTGTGTATTTGTGTGCCTACGACTGTGTGTCCCCTGGGACAGTTTTCCTTGAGCCGGGCCCAGTTAAATAGTCCGCTTGGATGACATTAAAGGGAGTCTATCCTGTATGTAGGACAGCCGGAACAGGGTGAGCCACTGTTAGACTGTAAGTGGGCTCTCAGTCAGCTGGCCTCATGCAGCTGAAATTGGATTAGGATGAAGTGATGATGATGGTGGTGAAGGTGTCGATAAGGGCAATGAAGATGATGGTGATGATGATTTAAATGGTGCTAATGATGGTGATGACTAAAATGTTCAAATTGCAAAGCGACTTTATGACAGTGTTGATGGTGATACTGTTGTTGTTGATGGTACTGATGATGAAGATTGAGCCGACAGAGAAGTTAATGGTGATGACAGTGGAAAAGACTGTGATGATGATGATGATGATGATGATGATGATGATGATGTTGAAAGAGGGCATCAGGAGTGAAGATCATGATGACAAAGATGACAACAATGACAACAGGAGTGAGTGTAATATCAGCGATGATGATGATGTGACGGTGATGATATTAATGACAGGCATTGCGATCATTAAGAGCGTAATGATGTTGTTGGTGATGATAGTGATAATGACGGTTATGATGATGATAATGATGATGATAATAATTATTTTTCTGTTTGCAGTCCAGTCAGGGGAAAACTCTCGCTGTTCTGTCTCTCCTGCCTCAGCCTTTGCTATTGCCACAGCAGCAGCAGGACACGGTACACCGCCAGGTACACAGAGACGGAGACGCACACACAGACACAAAATTGAAAGATGTAGACATGGATTAAAAATGCTGTTAACCTTCCAATAAAGACTGGGTCTTTAATGGATTCTAAATTCCTACAAATATGTAGTCTAAAATATCGTTACAGATGCTAAAATATAACAAAATATATTGCCAAAGAGATGTTACATAGTGAAACATGCTGACATGTTTATGCTGTTGCCATGGATATAGCTACTGATGCAAAGGCTTTGAAGCTTTCACAAGGCAAACACATCTGCTGCTTGGAGAGCTAGATGGCATTGCACCTATCTGTTAACGTGTCAGAGAGCTTTTTTAAATTCACAATCGTGGCTTTAGATGTTTTTTTTTTTTTTTTTTTTTTGCTTTATTCTGTTTTGATGTATTCATCTTTTGCTTGCAAGACCAGTATGTTCAACTAGCCTATCACTATGTTACCAATAATAAATCACATTTTTTGCGTGATTATTTCAGCCATATTCTTCTTCTTCTTCTTCTTCTTCTTATTGATAGTAGTACTGCTGTTGCTGTTATGTTGCTATTGCTACTTTATATTGTATTAGTGATATTGGTTCCCTGCACCACTAATATTTTTAGGCTATAGGCCTCAAAAGGCAGGTGTGTAAATCTGAGCACTACATTTCTTTACAGATTAACAGTAAATTCATTAAGATGTACCATGTACTGTGGCCATGCCCAAGATAACAAGTAAACCAGTTGTTCCCCATGAGTGATGCAGGCACCACTTGGGTCAATCACTAACAATCAAACATTGTAGCAATATGCATTACGCATGGCTGCATGAAACATTTTACCTAAAATATTTTCATTCATTAGCAGTTTGCATAAGATTTCCTTAAGAAAAGTGTGTAACATAAATTTAACGAAAAGAAAATATTCCTAAAAAATACGATCAGCAATATTACTCAGCAATATTACATGCACCTTTTTGCAATAAAAGGAGCCCTTGCAACGTGAGAGTCGTGATTTATGTTTACAGTCATTTACAGTTGATTGTCAACCTGACGATGATAAGCTCCTCCTCCGCCCTCCTCTTCACCCCCTAGCCAACTAGTCAACTTCATTCAAAGCTTCTCTGAAATGACACATTCTACAGATAAGCTTTCCACATTTCAGATCAGTTGCACAATTGTACTGTAAATCAGCAATGCAGCAATAGACACAGTTTACTCAGAGCTTACCTTGTAGCTGAGAGTCTGCAATTTCACATTTTCGAACTGAAGCTTAGAGACAAAGTAATCCAAGTAATCCAAGCAGAGTGTAGCAAGTATAAAATGTGCCCCTCATTTTCAAAAAAAAAAATAAATTAAAAAACAACAACTTTTTTTTCTTTACTTTGGATTTCTACTAGCTATCTTCCAGTGTAGAGGAAGAGAAGGAGGAGTGGCTTTGTGTTTTTCTGAAGAAGAAAAGAAAAAAATGTAACTGAGAAGTGTCTACTGCAGGCACAGTCGTGTTTCGGTTCCCAGGACTGCTCATCCCCTGGCAGACAAATCACATCCTCCCATTGACGGGGGTCCTCCCTCTCATTTTATCCAAAGCTAGCTTTGGACACTTCTCCTTTTACTGGAGGAGAATCAAAAACAGGTCCACCCTTGCCACCTTGGTCTTTAACCTTGCAGCCTTGCCAAACACAGCAAGGCTGTGGCATTTTTTATGCTGTTTTTTTCCGCTATAAGCACTACAGTTATCTACAGGGAAGTGTGGCTATGGCCTTTGTATGCCAACACTCTGAGTCCGCTACCATGGCAACTATGTCATGTTGCTGCTGAACTGTCAAAAATCACAAAGTGTTTTACCCATAGAGCTTGAATGAATAGAACAGTCATTCCCATTCAAATCAACTGTTCAGGATGGTCAGAGCGGTGGCCATTTTTGTGTGTACCGTTGCCATGGTACCATTGGGCTAACTTCAGACTTGTGGTGAGTTGCTGAGTCTCTCAGTTCTGTGGTTTTAACCTTTCCTCAAAAAATAATTTAATATATTTTTTCCAACAGACTTAAGCACAATCCTGCAATGTAAGGAAAATTAGCACCTTAAGTGAAATCTCAAAGACAAAAACTTAGATGCTTTATGCAATCAGGCGCTGGTGCTCTCTGTTTTTGAGGTAAATAAAGGCCCAACCATTATTGGAAGTTTCACAGTATCATAAATTTACATGGAGTCATACTATCACATGTCATAGTTTCTCTCTGTCTTTCTCCATGTGTCTCCGTCTTCCATTATTCTCTGCAGTGTTTACTAACTCTGAAAGGACTTGTGATAAAGAGTTCATCATCCGCAGAGCTGCAACCAACAGAGTTCTCAACGTGCTGCGACACTGGGTCTCCAAACACTCACAGGTCTGCGCCTGGTACTGTGAGAGTGTGTGTGTGTGTGTGTGTGCATGTTTGTGTGTGCCCCTATGTTTGGGGTGGTCAGGTCTGCGGTCTCATTAAGGTAGGTGTCTGACGGGCTCTCCTTCTGCTCCACTGCACTCAGTTGAGTATGTAAACACACACAAGCACGCGGAATATTGTTGCAGCATCAGCCGGACAGACGGCACCACCTGCCTCAGTCCACCTACCTTCTAAACAGCCAGTAGTCCCTATAATGAATTGACTATCAAGGTAATTGCTTGACTCCCTGTTTGGAGGTCCTCCCCGTCTAATTGCATCGATCTGTTTTATGTATTTTTCTTCAGTAATATCAAATGCTCCATTGACAGGCCAGCTTCCAGCAGCAGCAGGCTTATTAACACAGAGGCACACACACACACATTTTGTTTTCAGAGAACAAATTGCTTGTTAAGACTGACCTTTGAAGATGAGCTGGATTGGGGTTGGGGAGAAAGGAAAGAAGAGGTGGAGAAGATGTAAAGTGTGTGTGTAGGGGAGGTGTTAGGGCTTCAGGAGGAAGAATGTATAGTGGGGGAGGAGAGATGTGCATGTGGTTGTACAAGAGCAGATGGATGGTGGGATGGGTGGAGGGTGGAGGGGATCGGAGCTGGTGTGTGGAGGCTAGAGAGAACTATTATTACAGAGAGTGGAATCATTTGTATTTTAACGTTCTATATAATATTCTTGTTTGTGTGTACGTGTGTGTGTGTTTGTGTTTGTGTTTGTAGGACTTTGAGATGAATGGGGAGCTGAAGATGGGGGTGATCTGTCTCCTGGAGGAAGTCCTCAGAGATCCAGACCTTCTGCCTCAGGAGAGAAAAGCCACTGCCAATATACTAAGGTGCAACGACAGAACACACACACACACACACACACACACACACACACACACACACACACACACACACTTGAATATGACTCTAGGTGTGGGGACTGAGAGCTGATTGATGTAATAATCTTTTGCAGCTGCAGCCGATCAATGATGCAAGCCCCATTCTATACTATTCTATTCTATTCTATTCTATTCTATTCTATTCTATTCTGTTCTTTTCTACACCTCTGACATACACCTGCTACAGACTGACAGAATAATCATACAAACAACCTTGGAAACTGATTTCTCTCTCCTTAGTGCCCTTTCTCAAGACGAGCAGGAAGACGCTCAGCTGAGGATAGAAGACATCCTGCAGATGGTGAGAAAACTACAGCACCCATAATCCTCTCTGATAACACTTATAGTCAAGTGAATGTGTCTTTACAACTGGCTGGAAACCTCAGCAAATGTATCTCTAGAAGACCAAGCAACTATAAATTAGAACAATTGGGCATGCAAATGAAGAAGAAATTCACCTTGTTGCTGCATGATATGAATTACTGCAGTCGTGTTAAATTATTAAATGATCCGGCTTTTAAACTTGAATTGCAGATGTATGTGGCTCCTTGTGGAACGAACTCATTTTGTGGATGTAGCTCCCCTGAAATCCTCATACTTTCATAAATGTACTGTGGATCCAAATTCGTCTGATAATGATATTATATTAGTATCATTATAGTACAGTAATCATCACCATCACCATACACAGTCACAGGATATTTTGCCTCCCGCAAACATTCTTTCAATTTCCTGGCTAATTAGGCCACCTTACCAACTCTGAGAGTGAAAAATAATAACAGCTGAGAGCTCTGACCAGCCCCACTAGCACACAGTTAATTGGCTTGACTTAATTACCGGGTATCACACACACACACACACTCAAACACACACACATAGATAAACACACACACGCACAAACAGAAACACTCATACACAAGCCACACCACATTTTTTGTGGCTGTCTTCCTCTGACTGTGCTATGCATGCACGTGCATCTGTGTGTGTGCGTGTGTGTGTGTGTCCATATCCTCTGTAAGATGCAAAAAGCCTCAGTCAGGACACACTGTCCTGTGCCTGAGGCCGACAGACAACACACACCCTCTGTGGGCTGTCAACTGTCATAAAACATATTCGTCATAGTCACTGTCTCTATTAGATATTTTTATCTTGATGTTGTTTTTCTTTGTGTTATGGTGTATTTGTGTGTTTTTGGTTGCGTCGTATCACTGCTTCTCTCTGTGTGTACCCCTGTATGTGCTTGTCTGTGTGTGTGATTAGGCGGAGTGTCCGAAGGCGGAGTGTTTCGAGTCTCTGTCGGCGATGGAGCTGGCTGAACAGATCACTCTGCTGGACCACATCGTCTTCAGGAGCATTCCTTACGAGTCAGTCCTCCCGTCATGCCGTCACATCGCAGCGAACACGGATCAATATCACTTTCTTTAACCAATCAGCATGAGGCACCACAGCTTCATTCATCATTAGACAGCTCTGATGAAGCTGAAAACCTGTGACATCAAAGTTTCACTCCAATTCTCTTAATTTTGTGTGAGAAAAAGGGGTTAGACCAATATTGGCAGGATATTGACCTTTTTATTAATAATCAGAGGCCACTATTTTGAGGATTCTTCCCTGACCACAGCTGCATAAAAATATATGACAGTCTCAGATAACAGTATGCAACAGTCTTTGTCTGCACATTTTATTTAGTCATTACATTGTCATGTTTTATGGAAATTATTTCTTCATTTAACAGCAGTAATCTAACCCGCAGTTCCCCTCTCTACTGGAAAGGTGGGATAGGCCATTTGTAATTTTATATAGGTGTCGGTGGAGGGTTTTATTGTCCCATGATGACATAAATAATGTTTCAGAGGTTCATCCAAATGTCAAAAAAAAATGCCCTGCACGAAAACTGAATCCTGAAAATGGAAATATTTCAGCATATTGAATATTGGCTTTTGGAAGCTGCCTTACAAAAATAATGGATCTGTATCAGCCTTCAAAAGCCCATTTTGGTCTAAATGTAGAAAATATGATGGTTAAGTTTTCACAAAGGACAGTAAAAATTATTTCCTTTGTGACTGAAAAAAAAATCACTTGATCACCATGAGGATGTTTCATCATACACTGATACCCCAATTAACTTTCCTCTGTCACAATAGAGACTGTAAGTCATTTTCAGTGTGGAAAACTTTTCCTAAGATTTTAATTTTACATAAGGTGGTATGAGCCTAATTTAGAGCGCAGTGTTTTTGTTTTTTGATCAAAGCTTTTCCCAGCAGCTAACTTGAGAAACCTTCATTGAAAATTGGGCCAGGGTTATAATTATGGTGCTTAATTAGATCAGGAAAAACTTACAGAGTGCATCAGGCCTTAAGGCAGTAGATGATGTCCAAAAGTCGCAGGGTTTGCCTCATGTATCTTATGGCTTATGACACGACTGAGCTAAATAACAATGTATGGATGTGTTTTGGTGTCTGGCTTGGACTCATCATGAACCTCTGTCCCACGTCTCTTAGAGAGTTCCTGGGACAGGGCTGGATGAAGGTCGACAAGACAGAGAGGACGCCCTACATCATGAAAACCAGTCAACACTTCAATGACGTAAGCTCGACGGGCATTTTTGAGCGCCTTTGTGTTAGGATGGTTAGGAGGCTACGGGACTCTTTTGTATCCTTTATATCCCCTCCTCTCACTTTCTCTGTTCTCTCCCGTTTGATAGATGAGTAACCTGGTGGCGTCTCAGATCATGACCCACACTGATGTGGGCTCGAGGGCCAGCTCCATCGAGAAGTGGGTGGCCGTGGCCGACATCTGCCGCTGTCTCAACAACTACAACGGGGTGCTGGAGATCACGTCGGCGCTCAACCGCAGTGCCATCTACCGCTTAAAGAAGACGTGGGCCAAAGTCAGCAAACAGGTAAGACTGATTCACTGCGTTATGATTTTCGATGCTTTATAATGATGATTGTTAATGACAAAATACAGTATATTACTCATTTAGAACACTACTTTTGTGATTTTGGTTTCCCCACATGTTCCCTGAGAGACTACATGTAACTACAGAGGTCAGAGCAAAGGGACAGCAATGCGCTGTCTTTATTTTAGTGTTAAGTGATTGTTTCTCGCTTAATACTGATGACAACTGAATTGATCAAAACTATGACCAACCGATCACAAGGTAATTTTTTTAAACCACCAGGCCGCCTGCCTCACCAGGACTGGAGCCAACATGATTCAATCATTTCTTTATGATTCAGCCTTTTATTAAGAGTAGGAGTTTCTGAGGTTAATACAATATTCTTATATAGAGTAATACATTGTTTGTCTTGTGTATTTACAATATGGTATGACACAGTACAGAACGATACAATACAGAATGATGAGAAATTTTATTGTCACTTATTGGCAGTGAATTTCAAGGCGATTCAAAGATGTAAACAAAAGACAGCAGCAAAGAACATGAAGTGACCTCTCTGACCTCTTGGGCTTATTAAACTCTTTCAAAACCCAGTGGATAATGTTAAAACTGCCTGGCCACCTCGCTAAAAAAAGTTCCTTAGTTTCTGAAAAGCTGAACCTGTCAGCAGCTACAATACATATATGCTGTCTTTGTGGGATGCAGTGTACGACTGGCTTTGTTGATAGCCCGTTGGTGGTTCAAAAATGTTAGTGATCTGAGGGCTATGCAGTGCTTTGGATGTGATTTTTATCTTTAACTGTGTAATTGTGGTCTTGTCCAGGCTAAAGCACTGATGGACAAGCTGCAGAAGACTGTGTCGTCTGAAGGAAGGTTCAAAAACCTGAGGGAAACCTTGAAAAAGTGAGATTTCAACTATTGAGCATTACAGAGGCTTTATAGTGCTCTTAAATGGTATCACTGTAAATGCCTCAAAATATTTAGGGAAAGATGTTATTGGCTTATTGTTGGCTACAAGTGATTTCCTTATCCATACGTAGTTAATTACTTCAGATTTATTGGTGATGCACACTACTGCTTCACCCTTGAACACCCACCACCGACTTTACTTCTCTGTGCAGCTGCAACCCTCCATGTGTGCCGTACCTGGGAATGTACCTAACAGACCTGGCCTTCATCGAAGAGGGAACCCCCAATTTCACTGACGAGGGTCTTGTCAACTTCTCCAAAATGAGGATGGTAGGTGCACCCATGCATCAGAATGTGCAAACACATTCACAGACAAACACATGTACATGTAGTGATAAAATCGACAACATAAAAATCAACATTTTTGTACTCCAGATTTCGCACATCATCAGAGAGATCCGACAGTTCCAGCAGACGCCCTACAGGATAGAGCATCAAGCCAAGGTATTTTTAACGTACTGCAACACCTTCCTCGCATCTGATTTCCTAACATAACAGTGACAAAGAACAGTGACAAGAGTTTTCCAGTCTGCCACTTGTCCTCCCTTTTTCCCAGTACAGTCGGGCTGGATTTGTTTGTGGAGTTCAAAACTGTTAAAAATTTACTTGTGAAACTCTTCATTCTCAGGACAACTATTTCCTGCCAGACAACAATGGTTGAGAACTGCTGCTGTTGAGTTTTTCATGCGTACCTTTTTTGAGCTCCAAAAATGAATAACCATCCAGCCCCATTGTACTCGGGGTAAAGGGAGACAGAGAAAATTGGGACAGACCAGAAACCATGCTAAATCACACAGAAACTATCTGGATGGATGGAAAAAATATATATATTTTTGTATTTGGGGTGAACTGTTCCTTTAAATATATGCTCAGATTTCTTGAGTCTAGTTCTGTGTAGATCAGGCACCTTTTTTGTTTTTTTTAGCTAGCGACATTAAACAGATCATAGAGAGAAGGATTGCTGAAAACCTGATTAAGTGTGGTGCTCTTTTGGGCAGTGTCTAAATATATTTAACTTGAAGTGCTCAGTGGTGTGAGTGCTAAAACATGCTAAACAGCTTGACCTTTGAGTATAAGATAACAATAAAATAAAGCCAGTGCTGTGAGGAGAGGTTCCTGGTGAACGGCCTCTCTTTCTCCACTGTGCATCAAGTCAGTGAACCGATCTCTTCCCCCTTGCTGTTCTCCGTCAAGGTGACCCAGTACCTGCTGGATAAGACTCTGATCATGGATGAAGACACGCTCTATGATCTCTCTCTGAAGATTGAGCCCAGGCTCCCAGCCTGAGTGACAGCTGTTGCGGCCAGTGGGAGCCTGCCAACCCTGGACCCCCTGCAAGGGCAACACGCCCACATGATCACATCAATGAAGAAGAAAGAGGGATGTGAGGTTTTGAGAGCATCACGGAGATTGAGCTAGAGAGAGAACACTTGACGAGACAGGGAGAAAGGAGAAAGGATGAACAAGAGTTTGAGAGGAGACACTGAGGGTGAATGAAGAAAGGACAGGCTGAGAATACGTTCTGTTCCTATAAGATAATGGACTGATTGTTTTGAAGGAGAACAGGAGAGAAGGTCTGTGGTCGCATTGAGTACGGGTGTCAGGGAAATCACATGTCGCTGTGTGTGTCCTCACCCAAGAGTCCTCAGACAGTCTGAGAGTGCATGGAGGCCGAAAGCATTGATTGAATCTTTTTGGAGATGGTCAGCGGTGGATATTATAGAGATGTAGCATGTACAGATAGTGTGTGACAGAGAAGTGTCTGAGCTCTAGTGTCTCTACCGTGCTATCGTCTACGTTCTGTTGCCTGTGCATTTCTGTGCCATGTCCTGGAGCAAGAGCCCCAACGCTTTCTGTCATGATGCTCACTGCATACGTTTGCATGATTTCAACTTGAGATGTAACAGTTTAAATGGCCTTCAACCTGACCCCTGACCCTCAGCTTAGCATGCCTCACTCTGACCAGGGTGACTCTCTAAGCCACTATGCATATTCAGTGGGCTGGGTATGGCAGATTGCCTTTAAGCCTTCAAATATGACATGGAAAGGCATCAAAATCATTATAAACCTCAAAATAATTCAATATCAATCAAATATTTTGATGAAGTGGCTGATTTTTATTAAAGAAACAATGAACAGTGGTCTTTCGCTGACCTCTGCCCATCTACTAAAGGCTTCCCTTGAGAATGGACACCTATGTATTTTTATATGTCCACATGAATGATTAATTATAGATAACTTATTGGTGCCTTCCTATACTGTTGGTCAATTTCCCCACATTTGCCAATCCACTATCATGAAGTTGATATTTCATATAAAAAACCCTGCTTAAAGTTTGCATTCATTTTTCCTTTTTAATTGGATGACACTTCTATTCATTCAGTTCTATATTTTTTCCAGAAAATATGTCATGTAGGTTAAACAGTAGCATGTTAGTGTAAAACAGAGTAAAAGCAATGCAGCAACTGATCTTCAGCAAATATCTCCCTCTAGTGTTTAAACATAATGTCTACCAACCCAAAGCTTTTGCAGACTTCTTGTGCAATTTGAGTTTTTTGGCTTTGAAGAACCGTCTAGTACTGACCTGCACAGTCAGGGTGTAACTGTTGGATGTAGGATGAGAAGGTTTTTGCACTCTCTGAAATGTAGCTTTGCTTGAGTGACAGTATGATAGTTGTTTACCATGCTATTTATTTGATCAGATACTTATGTTGTTATTTTTGTATATAGTGACACCACACATATCATATGATTGCTAGAAAGAAATACTTTGAATATTTATGCTGTGAATATTGATTTTGTTACAATTTTTTCTGTCTTTTGTTGAATTTTAGTTTTGCATCCCAAGCTCTTGTATTGCAAGAAATCTATGTTGAAAAAAGATGTATTTTGAAGGTTTGAAAAAAATGTAGCATTTGAATAATGACAATTTGTTTTCTAACGGTGCAGCATTCCTAGTGTGATGTATCGCTGATATGATGAACATAGCTGTCCTGCACGCACCCCACAACTGCATGTTGTGCATGTCTGACTCGACCCTCCCTGGACCTTCCCTTTGCTTCTCTATATTACTATTGTCTCTGTAGCTGTCAGCTGGCTCCATCAACAAGGGTATAAGCTATATTTTAAGTAAATTTGTAGAACTTCTCTTACTGTACCTCACAGTTTTCTGAAGTCAAGCATAGTCTTTACTCTACGCCATCTGTTAAGAGCCTGTTGTTAAGCAGTAGCAGGAGTGGGAGTTAACTGAAGGTCCCAATGTCAAATGGCGAGAGAACAGAGAACTTTAATTATAGAGTCATGAACTTGCTCCCGATTGACTGGGGAAAATGTTTGCCAGCTTTGCATTTGTGCGAACTTGTCCTTTACTCTGTGTCTGTATCTCTGATTGTCTGTTTTAAATGCCAGTTTGGGAAAACAGGATGCTTTGTTTGTGTTGTATTATTGTTTTGGTTTGTTTGTGTGTTTGTTTATTTATTTGTTTTTATTTTTTCACTTGTAGATGCAGGGGAAATAAAATTCAACATGCCTTATGTGTTTGAGAGTTTCCTTAATGGACTATGGACTCATTTCTTGCTTTATGGCACTGATGGGATAGTGGCTTCCCATGGTGCTCCATCTGGCAGGAGCACCCCCTTAAGTTTAACCACCATGAGACTGCTGCACAAGTTCTGCAGCAGTCTCAGAGTCAAACTCTGATGAGGATGTTTCGGGTGACACTGGAAGTGTTACTTTTCTAAAAAGACAACCAACATCAGGCCACACCACAGCAGAAGTTTCTTCAATCGTTTTCTACAATCGGGTCTGCACACAATTTGTATGGCACAACTATTTTTTTATGAGGATAGCTGGTGACACTTTTAGTAGCCAATTACATGCCAGCACGCTGTATGGCTCACCTATTGCTGCCAAACAACTGGTGCTATTGCTATCCATCAGGTGTTGCAGGGTTTTACATTCAACTGTCATATAGTGGTAATATATGAATTGTTGTTGGATACAACATAGCATAAAGTAGGCATGTTTACATTGTGCATCATGAGGTCAAATCATTCGCCATGGAGGGCACATACTTTGTGCAGAGCTTACTACATTGTTTAACAGTCCACTCAGTACTCAGTGACTGACGGCTCCCATATAGCCAAATGAAGATGTTAAAATTGGTCAATTATGGTCCAAAGAATCAAACGGTTTTAAGGAATTTATGAAATGCATTTTAAATTACAAGGGAATTTCTCAGTCAAGACATTTTGCTGAACTGTTTCCTGATCACAAGACATTCAAAGCAAACATACAAGCCCAGTATTGTATTGTATGGCCAGATCTTAAACATAAAAATCAATGATGAGCCTTTATTTGTGAGTGGAGCTCTATTGATCACAGCCTCCACATCTTCTATAGGTGTTTTTTCCCTTAACCCCATCATCAGCTGGTGTACTGCCCTGGGATTTTGACAATATTGTGGATCTTGAGGCACTTTGCCTCAGCACTGACAATCATGTAGTAGGTACTGGTGCTGTCCTGCCATCCTGTGGTCATTTATGACATTGCCTCTTCCTGCTTCAGTGACAACATGTACAGACTATTATCTTTATCTGCCCCTTTCCCATGTCACTGTCATATCATTACTGCCAGAAAGAGAATCTGCAAAAAATCATGTCCCTGTCTTTTCTCCAAACTGAAATACTATGAGCTAGTTCACCCCAGAGTGAGATCTTTAGCTGGATAATACAAATCCTTTGGTTAACTTTCCATAATGGTCCAAATACAGGATGACAAGATTTCTGGAGTACTTTGACACAAAACTTCAAGTTCAAGTTTATTTAGAGCTCTAAATCCCTGTTTACACTCTCAAAAGGCTTTACAGGCTCACAAGTTTACAACAACGGTGCAACAGGTGCCAACCAAATGGGACAATTATCAGATTAGATTTACCAATGAGACCAAATCAAAAATCAAACTGCAGAGGCTACAAAATGTAAAGTCAAGTAACAAATTAATTAGCTAATTGCACAAGATCAGAATTGGAATCAATATGTAAGGATATACAATCTCTGGGCTACTAATTAAAAAAAAAAAGTCACTAGTAAGTGGTGCAGATCACTGACTTAATGATGGAAAGAATACTCTTTCAGTATAAAGACACTATTCAAAAGCACAGGGTTTGACTGAATTTTGTATTTTATTCTTTAATGGTATTCATGTGGGATATTTACCAATTAGCATTGCAAAGTCAACCTTTAATGTGGAGAGGAAACAATGTGGGACAGAGCGTCAGGTCTTTTCAGTATCTACAGAGCAACAGCAGCACTTACAGGAGTTGTTCCAGGAAATTACGTCAGAGGGAGGAGACAGAGAGAGAGAGAGAGAGAGAGAGAGAGAGAGAGAGAGAGAGGGGGGCGGATGGAGGGCAATCGAGAGAGAGAAAGAGAGCAAATTGCATGGAGGGGAGGGAG
>OMKZ01025021.1:2595-14260 GCA_900302535.1 Neoniphon sammara
TATATAATTAAGGATAGTGAAAATCTGTGAACAAGAGGTGTAGGGTGCAGGAAGGAGGAAAAAAGGCATCAGTGATCTGAAGATGCAAGGGAAAGAAAAGTCATGAAGTTATTGTGGAGTGAATTCAATAAGATGATACTCTGGATACTATACAATAATATGTAATAAGGATGTTATTGATTACAGATATGCATCTTGAATGGAGATAGAACACATTTTTTGAGATCCAACCTCCACATGGTGCAAGTGAAAGAATGGGGCAACTTGATTTTACAAATGGACAATAACAGAGACAGACTAGGTCAGCGCCTGGATGGACAGCACAGTCTGCTTGAGTGTTAATATCTGGGTGGGTGTCAGTATTACACTCACCACATGGTCTGCATAGAAACAGGCTTGAAAATTCTGGTCTTTTCTGCCGATGTCACGCTAAAACCACTGCAGAGAAAAGGCAGGGAGAGGGGTACAACAATTCAATCAGAGGAAGAGAAAACTAATAGTCATCAAAAATAAGGAAGTAAAATTGATGAGAAACATTTAGGGACTAAAAATGTATACTGACAAAAAGAAGGATCTGCATTATTCAGTGTAAATACGTGACAGCTGGCGAAAAGTAGTTTGAGGAGGAAAATGTGAGAAGGTAAAATAACATATAAACATGAGAGGGGGAGAGAGAAAGAGAGAGAGAGAGGGAGAGAGAGAACGAGGTTAGGACAGTTGGAGGTGTGAGGCAGCCTGTGAATGTGTGCATGTTGGTGTGACATGGCTACTGATCGCAGCATCTTGTATCGGACTCGGCATGTGACAGCAGATTAGCTGCTGAAACACAGCAGTCGACTGCACAGCCACAAAATCATTCCTCCCACACCGTTTTCAGACTTGCTTACTCTCACTTTCAGCTCTGAAGGCGTGCCCTTCCCTACATCCTCCTTGCTCACATGTCTAGCATCAAAAGCCAAACTGTTACCAGATTTAGCCTGGCCTGCAATTTGATTTCCTTCCAATCAAACTTCAGCGAGAATCTCAACCATTTGGACAGTCAGTCACCAGTTGGCCTAAAAACAGTGTTGAAACTAGCCACAAGCCAAGAACAGCCTCAACTATTCAGTCAAGTCACTGCTGGTTGAGAAGCATGTGTCAATCCTAGGTTACAATCCTAAACAAACCATACCACATACCACCCGAGATTGACAAAGCTACGCAGCCATTAAAAAGTAGCTGCATTGCAAAAAACAAAAAAACAAAAAACACATGATCCACATGTTTGCATAAAGACTGAGTGATAGGAATAAATGTAATTTATGGAGAATGATTCAGCTCCTTAAACAGGGACATTACTCATTCATATTATCTCTGGCCAGGCTCCCAGACAACAGGCCAGCAGTGACTGTGCTGCAAATTCACAAAGTCCTCAGTTACATCATGTACTTTCAATTCATTTCTCGTACCCCACTCCTTTCTTTCTTACCCATCTCCGTCCAGGTACACCTGTGTGTCGCTCCATATCGGCAGAACCAGGCCGATGGTGCACCGGTCACTGCAAAGGGAGAACAGCAGGATGCGGACCAAAGAAGCACAGACACAAGAGAAGGGTGTAAGTTAAACAGACTAGCCATTGTTTGTCAAGGTTAATGAAGAAATAGTTAACTGAAAGGAAATCTTATCTTATGCACTCCCTGTGACACAGTATACTCAGCGTCTGGGTTACACACACACCTGTCTGAGCTGGGGAAATCCATGCCCAGCAGGATGCTCTCCTGTTTATTGGCCAGGGTGGAGACCACGATCAGATACCTGACTCTGACCGGGCTGACTGACTCCAACTGTACCGCCTGTATGACAGAGTACAGAGGGCCAGGACAGTAGATGAGAGTGGGACGAGGGAAATAAGAGACAGAGGGAGAGATAGGAAGGATGGCACTGGGAATGATAGGTCTAATTATATCGATTTATAATGCACTTATATCCAATATGGCACCATTTTCTCTGAAGTCTAAAGTTACCACTTGAAACCACTAGGAAAACCAAAAAGTTAAGACATTTGCATGCCACAGTAACTGTTTAACACAGTGCACTAAAATGTGTGTGTCATAAAATCATGAAAATGAAGGGCATAAATGATATGTATTGATGCAAGAGGCTAGAGGACCGATACACCATTCCCACAAATAATATAGTGATACTTATATCTATGCATGTAAGCATGACGCCTCACCAGCTTGATGGTATCCTCTGGTCTGAGGAGTGCAACCATGGCGTGCAGCTGTCTGTGCCGTGTGTCTGGGGCTCCGCCCTCCTGCTTCAGGGGCCCGCTGTGAGTGGGTGAAGTCTCCTCATGAAGCCCCTCCCTCTCGTCCTCTTCCAGCAGAAGGACTGCTCCCTTGACCAGGGCAAAGCTCTCCCTGGAGAGGGATCAGTTATTTCATTGCTTCAGCAACGCAAGGTACCACTGCCATCACAGAGCTGGCAATCATGTGATTAGGACTGGAATTAGAAAACAATTCAGAAACTACACTGATGATCATCTACCTTTTCTGGAGTCTCCCTCTTCTTGTGAAGCTTTCATCCTTCAAAAAAAGGGAATGAAAATGTAGCATAATCAATACTTAGAAAAAAGTCTGTACTTAAAACTCTTTACATTGCGATATATTCTATGGTTGTGTGGTGGTCATCAGTACCACAAGGCCTACACTGTGCTATAATAATTTCAGATTAGTCACAGTTGTCTATATATTGCAGTAGGCTCTGACATTTCTGTTGTGTGGGCAGTCCGAAGTGTGAACATGACCACTAGGGAAAATGTTCAATAACTTCTGGGGTGAAAATGTGCTGTGACAAAGATAAGGAGCAGTGAGGGGCCGAGGGGAAGGCAGAAAAAGAGACATGTAAGCAGAGGCAGAGGGAGATGCTAAGGAGGAAGGATAAAACAAAGACACAGACAGTGAAATTACAGAAGCTGAAGAGAAGAAAAAGGGGGAAATGAATGGGGGCGGGAGGTAGCTGCAGTAACAACAGTTTAAAGGAGAATGAAACTTGAGACAGTAGCATTACCTGTTATGCAACTGACATGTCCAGACAGAGTCAAGAAAACAACAAGAAAAAAAAAAGAGGGAAAGTGGGCAGGGGGCAGGAGAGGAACGATGCGGGTATTAAGAAGGAGAAAAGGAGAGAAAATGAGTTAACAGAGTAGAGTATTGAGATTCAGTGACAAAATATGCAAAAGGAGAAGACTTGGACCCACAGTCAGGTCATGTGGTGTTTAGTTGGAGACGAATAAGAGAGGATGTTAGCTAGTGTTTTGGAGAAAAGGCTAATGCAATACCAGCCAGGCCACGGCTTGGTCGTAACAAAGTTAAATCAGTTATGATGGACTTACTGGGGCGAGAGGGGAAGAGTGAAAGAATGCGAGGAGAGGAGAGGAGATAAAGTCACAGACAGAGGTCAAGGAGATTGCTCACTCATACATGTTAAACAGACAGAGATGAGGTGTCACGGAGGGTTTGAGCAGATAGAAGTAGATCCAATCACTCCGACATCCCTCTCATCAATATGAATGGGTGCTAAATCAATTTGCTGGAGCTTTATCTGTGGCATGTTTGCCCTTCAGTTTGGTCTACTTGCAACTGAGGAGCGCGGCGGCTTCATTATAATGCAGGGACAACTGTTGTGATGATATTCACAAAAGGATGCCCTGGGGGAAAGACTGTTCTTTGGCCAGAGCTTATCAGGCTTTTTACATGAACAGTCCATTACAGGCAGAGTCGCTGTATCAGATCGCTCTATGTAAAGCAGCGGGGGGATACGATGCGAAGGGAATGTGCTGGTGTGCACAAATGGTAAACAACTGCAGATATATGTACAAAAAGGCAGGGTTTAAGGGACTCACTGGAGCGGTGGAGGTGGATGGAGTCCTATGCAGGGTCAACAGAGCCATTGCACAGCGCAGCCTTCTCTCTCCCCAACCTGCTGCTGCTGCTCGCAGGTTCCCGGCAAGTCAGCGACAGACAGGGACAACTCGTTCCTCAACCAAAAAGTGTGCCGTGGGCGTGTCAGCTACTGACTGCTTTTCTGAAATGACATAAGACATATCATGCTAAGTTTGTCAGTTCTGTTTATATACAGCTTTATATCAGAGGTTCACAAAGGAGAATATGAGGACCTCCATGGGTCTTCAGGCCCCAGCAAAAGAACAGATAGTTTCAATCAGAGCAATAGCTGATTTGACTATAGCTTTCACAGTTTAGACCAGTGATTGTCAGGCCTGGTCCACAGTGCTGGGTTTCTATTGAACCCGCTAGTTAATTACATTTTAATTACATTCACCTGTTGTCCCAGGTGCAAGTTAGTCCCTGATTAGATGGTTACACTGAAAATCAGCTTGGACCAGAATTGACAACCACTGGCATTGCTACGCTAAACATATCTAACTATGAAAATCTCGTCACATGAGGTCCCTTGGGTTAAATTCTTACCAAATGGGGGTCTGTGGTGTAATGCGCATTTATCTGGGAGTCCCTGGCATGACATTAGGGGAATGTCTGCATTATATGGCAGCAAATAAATGATATGACTTCACATGCATCCAGAAAATACAGCCCTAGTGTTCATGCCCTGTCACTGATAAACTGATAAAGACGAGTTTTGCAAACAGGTGGGTAAACATATTGAGTTACTATGATTCTTGACTGCGGAACCCCAACCACAAACAAGCTATCTAGCCTGTTCCAACTAGCCCCTGGATCAACTGGCGATAACGTTGGCTGCATATCTCATTTGTTCAGGAAAAAAAGGAATATATAAATCTCGTGGAAGGGACGGAGACTTTTGTCTTACCTTGCGCAGACTGCCTTCCCCGTATTGTTTCCTGTTTTAGTCCAAGTTTGATGCTCTTCGGGTCGTGAATGCCTCTTATTCCGCCCTCCAGGGTGAGGACTTCACCATTAGCGGCTGCACGGTGAAGAGTTTACTACACGAAAGCGAAAAGGAAAAAGCAGGAGGAGACGATTACATCACAAACTGTCAAGACTAGAGGAAGGACACATGCGCAGTAGCCACACCACTGTTGTGAAACTCTGTTTTAATAATTGGAGCACACATGTACGGTGGTTTCATGTGTGCGCTTATCAATATTTTGCAACATATTTTAACGGAACTTGGTCAATCAGAACTCCAATCAGTAGTTCTTTAAAAATGTACACCGCGCATGCGCCATACTTCCTGTTCTGATTGGCCGGGACGACGTTGTCCCCTCCTGCATTTTATCCTAGCACGGCAGACCCAGGAAGCGAAATCCAACGAAAAATGTAAACATGTCCTTACAAGGAACGGGATGCGTTCCTAGAGGGACGATTAACTTGCTCCCAGCTGAATGAATGAGACGAAGGCACTGTTATACAGAATGCCCCTCTCGAAACAGCTAGTCATACACTGACATGCATTTATTTTTCATTAGCTCCTTAGCATCGGCAAGCGAGGCAATGTTTCTTTAAATTATCCATAATTTTCTCTGATCTGCATACAGGAATACCAGAGACCAAACCCACCCGTCAAGGGACAACTCCGCGCAGGCGCATAATTAGCCATATTGCATGGGAAATGTAGTTCTCAAACAGTACAGAAAACACATGTTTAACTAGTACTGTAAGCTGTATATCGACGTCCGCTCTCAGGGGAGAGGTCTTTCCTTCTGTCGTCAAAGTGGGATGCACAGTGTCCAGAAGCTCATGAAGGTTTTCATTACCAGACGCATCCCGCAGGAGGGGATGAAGATCCTGTCGCAGGCTGCAGAGTACTTATGCAATCTTTTTTTGTGGTTTTCACACGTACTCACAGCTTGATAACTAGCCACATGCAAGCTAGCACTTATCAGATTGTAACTGCCTGTGTCAGCTGTGCCATATGGTGGTTTTCTCTAATTTCCTTCATTTTGACACAACGTAACTCTGAAGATTGGACTAGCAAAGCCGCACAGGGACTTGCATGGTTTAAATATGTTTGTATTAAAGACTGTGTTCAGTGTGTTAGCCTTTGACCTTTTCCCACTTCGCACAGGTTTTACAGTGATAAGTTAATCATACATCGCCTTTATAGTCATCAGTCAGCCTAAATAAAGAAAAGGAAAAGGCTCTTCCAAATATTTTCTTGCTCTTTTGCAGAGTAAACTGGATTTAGGTTGTAATGTTGCCTCATGCACCTCTTGGTCTTTTTCTCCCCCCTTCATGGGAACAGATGTAAGGTGTCTCTGTGGGACTCTGATGACCCTCTGCCGAGGTCAGAGCTTCTGAAAAGTGTGCAGGGGGCACACGGGCTTCTGTGTCTGCTCTCAGACAAGATCGATGCCGAGGTTCTGGATGCGGCAGGTACACACTGAGGTCCACTGATTTGTATGATGTTATCGAGAGGATTTACAGATGTGTGCTGTTGCTCTAATTCACTGATTTCTCTGTAAATGCATCAGGGCCGAACCTGAAGGTGATCAGCACTCTGTCAGTGGGATTTGACCACATGGCCATCAATGAGATCAAAAAACGGTGAGCCACAATGGCTACATTGGCCTTCCACTCATAAGTAGGCTTGTAATCTATACCATAATTGTTGCTGTCATTTGTTTGCATCAGCGGTATACGTGTTGGCTACACTCCTGATGTCCTGACTGATGCTACAGCAGAGCTGACTGTGGCTCTGCTCCTGGCTACTGCACGCAGAATACCAGAAGGAGTGGAGGAGGTCAAGAAGTCAGTCTAATAGAGTTATACATTTACACTCTCACATCAGCCTCCGGTTTGATCCTCATCATGTCTCTGTTATCTTTTAACTCAAAATACAAGCGTGTCTGTCTAAATTTGTTTTGAGAGTACAATAGTGGTGACTCTCTCACTCTCTCTGTCTCTCCCTCTCTCTGTCAGTGGTGGCTGGAGTACATGGAAGCCGCTCTGGCTCTGTGGTTATGGTCTCTCTGGCAGCACAGTGGGAGTTATTGGACTGGGACGCATAGGTGGGTTTGCCAATATAGAGATGTCACAAGAGTTGACAGTCAATGCCAGAATTTTGAAAATTACACCAATACTAGTCTTTACAGTATCAGCGATACTGACAGAACTTGTTACCTCCCTGTGTAACTGCTGTTATCGTTGTAATGCAGCCTTAGCCTGTGCCTAAATATTGAAATACTTAATTGCAGTCATGCTCACAGGATTGTAAAGTAAAATGAAAGCACACAATGACATTGTTATATTTGTTGTTACAGCAGGTTGTTTGATACACTTCCTCTAATTTGAAATTAGCTTTTTATTGGGCAGCTTTGTTTTCTGCATGAAGACTATAGACCGGTGATGCACTTCTAATTCAATGCTTTTATTGTAATGTAACCTATTTGTTTAAATACTTGAAACACAAAGTTTCTGTTTACTTGCTAGTGTTTATACAAAGTTTTATTTTTTTTTTATTTTATTGATTTTTTTAAATGAGTGTATGCTGGATGGGTTTTCTGTTTTTGCTGCAGTATTGGATCAGGTATTGAGAATTGTGGAATTTCACTGTTATTGGTACCAACTACCAGAATTCTGGTATTGTGACATCACAAGTTGATATTACTTCAGTTGCAGACTGTATCCTAGAGCAAAATCCTGTGGTGTTATGTAACTAGCAAGACTTCAGTGTTTATTTTTTATTTTTTTGTCTTATGTATTTTGTGGTAAACTGGAGAACGCGTGTGTGTTGTCAGGTTTGGCCATTGCCAGGAGACTGAAACCCTTTGGAGTGAAGAGGCTGCTGTACTCTGGAAGAACAGCCAAGCCCCAAGCTGCTGAGGTGGATGGAGAGTTTGGTAAGGATGAGTAGAGAAACTCAGATGAAAAGGAGGCGAGGAGTGGTGGCTTTGTGTCTGAATTACAAGTGTAATGAGATAGAAAGGTCAATACAAATCAGAAAGAGAAATGATAATAGCAAAAGTGTGTGACTGAGAGGTTTTGTTAGTTGGTTTACTTAATTGATTTTACTCGCAGCTCCCTTCCCCTTATTATAGTAGCAAAACACACAGGAGCTTCTACTCAAAGCAAATATTTACACAGCTGTGTCCTAAATTAGAATTAATAGAAAAGATTTACAAATGCGTCAATATTATATAATATAATATAAGTCAATATTTGAATGTGTAGGACAAACGCCATAAACTTGTAATATAGACACTCAAATGTTTTCTTTTTTCTCTTTTTTTCTTGAATATGTTTTTTGAATGCAGCTCCATAACTGTAATTTTCAAATCTGCTTTTACAACCTCTCAGGTGTCGTCCTGAGCATCACAAATGGCAAATCTGCACGCTCTCTCTTTTGATACACGCATTGCAGGGAGTTTTTGCATTTATTGCAGACCTGTTGCTTCAGGATATTTCAAGGAGGGGAGGGGTGGTGGGCGTGCAGCTCCACAGAGATTGCGGGACCAATCAGAAGCACTGGTTTTTCCTGTTTGTTCCTGGCAGTCTCCTTGGAAAACATGTTTCAAAAAGTGAGAGCATACCGTTTCCTATATGTGACACACAGGATGGCGCCTGAGAGGTTGCAACACCACATTCGAGAATCAGGGTTGTACTTACGATCTTTGTGTGTATATTTTGAGAGGGCAAATTCTCGGGGGTTTGCTATTATAATGCCCTCACACAGTACTTCTTTCCTGTCTGTTGTTTCTGTGGAAAAGTACCGCTGGACACGCTGGTGTCTGAGAGTGACTTTGTGGTGGTTTCCTGCTCCCTCACACCGGAAACCCAGGGCCTGTGTGACAAGGCCTTCTTCAGCAAGATGAAGAACTCTGCTGTCTTCATCAACACGAGCAGGTAGCCCTCCAAGCCCAAGCAGAGAAGTGTGCACATTAACAAGTATTGGTCGTGTTTTCAGAGATACTGTACAGCATTGGTCTCCAACCTTTTTAGTCACTGTACGTGTGTTTTTCATTCTAACAGCTCTCATAAATGGTGCTTGCACAACAGCACCCATGTACATTATTAAAAACTATAGGGATTTTGGTGTGGTTGTGTGTGATTTAGGGGGGCTGTGGTGAACCAAGATGATCTCTACCAGGCTTTGACCAGCGGTCAGATCGCTGCAGCTGGACTTGATGTCACAACACCTGAGCCACTTCCAACAAACCACCCCCTTCTAACACTCAAAAACTGTGGTGAGTAGACAGGATATGCATTTTTTTCTAGGTATTTTTTTAAATATTGATTTTTCTCCTTTTCCACTTTGTAAACAAAATATGCCGCCTACTTCTTACATTTTTTTCTTCCTCCTCTTCTTACATTTTTTCCTTTTGATTTTCATTTTCGTGTTTGCGCCTGTCTCTCTTATCTGATGCAGTGGTTTTGCCACACATCGGCAGTGCCACCTACTCCACAAGAGGCATCATGGCAGACCTGGCAGCCCGAAACCTGCTAGCTGGCTTACGGGGCACAGACATGCCCAGTGAGCTCACTTTCTAGGGCTTCCCACCAAGCCACTGTGCCTGCCGCCTCCTCTGGATACCATGACTCCTAAACAGCAAAACATAGTTATAAACTTTACAGTAATGATTTCTATTTGACGTACAAATAGACAAAGTGGTGAGAAAATACTAAAATATACTTTGACCATGAGGAAAACTGAGAATACCAATGTAGCTCCGATAAACATTTATCTCCAGCATTAAGATTAACTTAATGCTCCTTTGATCACGTTGTAGTTATTACTGAATTTTACTGTTAATACAGTAACATAATTTTTATTTTTCAGGTAGGAAATGCACAGTATAAGCCTTTCTAATTTGAGACATGTATTCAAGCCCTTGAAGCACATCCTAATTGAGTAGCAACACTCCTAAACAATAGTTCTTAACAAAAACACTTAAATGCTCAGCCTTCTACTGAAGACTGCAGTCAACGTGCAAAGCCTTATTCTTGAATGCATACTGTTTTGTGAAACATTTTCTACAGAATGGGATTGGCTGTTGATGCTCTTCTCATTCCAATTGTAATGTTTTCCAAAAAGATTCATTATGCTACTTATCCCGTACTGTATACTTATATTAGTGCTCTGTGGCTGTCATAAAATAGTAAACCACTCCAGTTTTCAGATGGAAAACGTTTTCTTTTTTTCTAAAGAATAAACATGAGGATTACATGTAAAGATTTGTGTTTACTTGATAAATTCTTAATGTCCAATTAAAAAGGAGAGAATACAATAGAAAGTCTTCAGTGCATCACTTATTTATTTTCCATTCTTCAAGTTGGGATACTGTAAACAAGATTATTCTCTCCGAGAATATTTTCAGTGCAATCACTTCAGGTTGGCTACATTTGATCTTTGACGTTTCATTTCATGGAACAGTCATCATAAACTGTTCATCATTTAAAAAAAAAAAACTTTTCTGATGTGCAACTGTATCCACTGTAACTTAAAATTGTGAATGAGTAGAGAAGTGATTGGGGTAATTATTATTATTTTCCTAAACCAGTTGTGTTTCCTGTCAACTGAACAAGCCTGTCAGGTAAGTTGACCTCAGAGCAAGTTGTCAGGGAAAGGCTGGTTATCGCCTTTCCAGTTCAGGCAGGTGTTCTTAGAGTGTTTATACAGATGGGACGACTGGCTGAAGCGTTTGCCACACTTGGGACAGGGATAGGGCTTCTCCCCTGTGTGGACACGAATGTGCTTCTTACAGTCTGTCAGGTTCATGAAGGTCTTACAGCAGATCTTGCAGGCGTATTTCTTCTCTCCTTCAACTAAAAGCACATGGTCCTCAGCTGCTGCCTTCTTACACTTGGACAGGACGTCCTCTGAAGCTCTAGTCAGAGGTGGGCGATCTGCAGCATCCCCTCCTGATCCAGAGGAAGAAGAGGGGTCTGGATCTGCACTAGTCTCTGATCCGGGTACTGCTTTGGGGGCGATTCGACGGAAGGCCAGTGCCCCTGAGCCGCCACCTCCTCTGCCTTTCCCAGCCCGGGAGGGCTGGATGATGGGGCCTTGGAGATTGAGGCCTGGCCTGACGCCCTGCAGGAATCCCGCCAGAGAGCTCTGGGTGGGCTGGAGGATGAGCGTGTCACTGAATCCGTGGCCCTGAGATGGTAGAAGCTGCTGAAAGGGGACGGGAGTCACTGGGAAAACAAGGGAGGAGGAGCAGTCAGAGGAAGGTGTGGAAGAGGCGTTTATTTCCTCTGAGTTTTGACATGGTTCACTTGCATCTGCAGCAGCTGCCTGAGCATCACTGGTGGTGGAGGCGGTGGCAGCAGCAGCAGTGAGGTTCGCTAAGCTGTCCTCCACCTCTAGTGCCCCCATGACGCTCTCACTACTGGGATTGAGGAAGCAGGAGAAGGCCAGTTCTGACAGGCTGTCCAGGCCTTCGCCATCGATTGACTCCTCCCCAACGCCTCCACCCTCTCTCTCCAAGTCTGTTTGAAGATCAGTGCACAGCTGGGGGTTTAAAGTGCTAACATCATCATGGTCACCCTCTGTTGGGCTGTCTGTGGCCAGTTTCTCATCACTTACCGGTGCGTCCAAATGTTCTCCGCAGTCTCCTGCTGGAGATGGAAAGTTGTTGGGCTCAGTTTCCAGCTCTGGGGACGATGAGCTCAGGTTCTCCTTCTTCACCTCAATAACCGCCATCTTCTGCTCGTCTCCTTCCTCCTCGCCCTCCTCTCCC
>OMKZ01025031.1:0-13726 GCA_900302535.1 Neoniphon sammara
ACGCTGTGTACCGCAATGACTTCCCAGCTGTAACGTGAACAATTCTCTCCCAGAGCCAAAACGGAGAGCCAGGTTTTAAATCTGTGATGTCCTGAGATCATTTTCTCTCCCCCATATCTTCCTCTGCTCGCTCTAATTTGCTTTGAATCTTTTAAAATACACTGTACATACACACACAGTCCTGTATATCAATTGGTTTTCTTTACTTCCTTTACACTTCTTTCTCACAGGAGGATTTTTCATAGATTTCACAGCAATACGGCCCTAAACCTTGATCTCTTTACTATTCAGAGTGTGCAATGTTTGAAATTCATGTACGAATCCAGGACTTAAATTAAAGATACTGGTGTACTCACTGGATAAGAGCATTCAACTAAAACGAGAGTGTAAAAATACCATCAAGATGTAAAAGCTGGAGCTGCTCCGTGCCCATTTATGTCAAATGATTTGATGACTTTAAAGCTTCACATACAGCCTGCAGCTTCTTTTTTTTTTTTTTTTCATAGCTGCTGCTTTAAAAAAATTCTCAGCATGTGGTGAATCTTTCCTGGGAAAAATCCTCTGCTGCGGAGAGCGATCATTTTTATGTTTGGAATCAACAGAAGAAGAAACTCAAGCTACATCAAAGGGAAATCCAAGTCCCGCCCACAATGTTTGATTGACAGGTGATCTTTGGGAAGTGCAGAGCAGAAACATCAAAGCGATGAGCGCTTAGCAACAAAGATGGAGACAAAATTTTTAAACAGTCTCACAGATGACCACTTTGAAGAAGTCGTCATGACCCTGTGCTCAGATCCACCGTGTGCGCCCAACTTGGACTTCACTGTAAAGACAAGCTAGTGTGGAAAATCCCGAACCAAATAAATAGATATGGACAAAACTGAGGACCTAGCTCATTGAACTTGTAAGAAAACGGTAGCGTACATGTTGCCTGGAAACACACTGTTTATAACTTCAGTACGTTTGATAGCAGTCCACAAACTGAAGGTAAAATATTGTACTCACTGGATAAGAACCTAAAACGTAAAAATGTCATGAAAATGTAAAATCTGGAGAGGCTCCAGTCATTTATGTCAAACTAGGGCTGGGCGATATGGACAAATTCAAATATCACAATATATTTTTTGACTGAATATCTCGATGTCGATATTGTGTAAGGATGGCTGTTGGTGCTTTCACAAAATATTTACACTGAGATTTTTGATAAACAATCATTTGTAATGTGGATATGATGACCAAGCAGGTAGAAGGAACAACTACAACAGTCTAATGAGTTCAGAAAACTGCATCCCTTTACTGCAGCTTTTAAAACCAGGAAGAGACAACATACATGCCATATCCAGATGATATCTAGTCTTACATCACGATAGATAAAATATCGATACACTGCACAGCCCTACTTCAAACCTTTGCTTCACTGATAACTATTACTGTAAGGTTTTATATCTTCAAAATATTACAGGAACACATCCAATATGGTTTTCCAGCTTTGCTCTGGACTCACAACTGTTAAAATGTCCTCCTGATTCGGGTCATTTTTCACGCTGTTGTGTGGGCTTATCTAACCACTGCTCTTATTCACCTTGCCTGCTACAGCAGGTATTTTATTTGCCTACCTGACATTGCTGGGCCTTTTGCAGCGTGACACAGCCCACAGCTCTGGATAACTCCAGTGCAGTTTGGGGAGCCATTTAAAAACGGCGCTATCGTTTTTGGCAGACGGCGCCACTTCCCCCCGTCCAGGAGAGCACGAGGGATTTGATGCAACTTTAAAATGTGATGCGGTTCTCTTTTCCGCCACAGGTAAAGAGTTTTTTTTGTACTGTTTTTGTACAGGTAATCTGCTGTGTTGACACAGTGCAGCAAACAGAGGAGGACCGCTGTGTTTAAAAAAAAAAAAAAAAGACATGCAGAGCTGAAGCCAAACCCTGTCACACACAGCAGAAACCCTCCACTGCCTGACAAACACAACTTCACAAACACAGCCTGGTCAAGTGTTTGTACTGTAACTCTGCAATGTACTTTTTATTCACTGTCTTGCTACAGATTTGTTTGTATGATTTTTCTGTTCCTTTTCAATAACTTTTCCTTCCTATTTCTACAAAACTGGGAAGTCATCTGTTGTACTGAAGGAAATCTTCAAGGCCAAAAAAAAACAAAAAACAGATTACATCACAAATTTGGTATATTGGTTAATTCTGTAAATTAACGTTTGTCATAAGTTTAATATACAATATTTCCTGTCCTGATTGTGAACTATTACCAAACTATACATCAACAAATGGAAAGTTCAATGTGCTCTGCCCACAGATACAAAACTCTTCAATCTGGCACTGGATCCCTCCTCAGTGAGACTTCAAAAACAAGATATCTGGATCAACACTCAATGGAAAAACTTTTTTTTTTTTTTAAACATTCATCATGTACAAACAAAAGAAGGCAGAGGGCAGAAACATTTGGCTGTTTTGTTTGGACATCATGGATGTTTAAAAAACAGAAAAGGAGTTTTGCATTCTGAGCGCAGATCCAAGTATCAAACTCTTTATCATCCAAACTGGACAAAGTTCTCCACTACAAACTAGAAAAATCTTTATAATTCATCTGTTGCACAGGCAAACACTAAAAAAAACAAAAACACCAAAAAGAAAAACGTTTGAAAACTCTGTCCAGAATGAGTCACAGTTTATTATCTTTCTACTCCGAGGTTTGGGGAAAAAAATGGAACAGTGATCCTAACTAGGCAGTCACCTGTTGCAGTGACATGTTAAGACATGAAGAAAAACAAAAATCCACTTAGGAGGTGCAAACAAAAGCCTTGCCAATCCTCCAGTGAACATCTTGTGGTCTTCTACCACTGAACATGCGTTCACCTTGTCAGTGAACTGGCTGATGGATCGCTGCGAGAGACTCCGATTCCCAATGATGGATGCAACCGCTATGAGTGTTTTTTTGTTTTTGTTTTGTTTTTTTTCCCTGCAGTTTTTCTAGACAACTACAGAACCAAGAAGCTTTGAGCAGCCATGATCAACTTCATGTCTATTTTGTAGTTGGCAGGTGGAATGACTGTTCATGGAAAGAAAATCACATCTGCAGGGAAAACAAGACAACGGAAATCTGACCAGTCATGACAGATGTGCATTTTGACTAATTTCACTGACGTTTTTAACAGAGGCTTTGTAAATGACTATATGACTAGTCAAAAATGAATACGTTTTCAGAACACAGGGCCCACTTAATTTTGTTATCTACGCTGTGCACCTGAATTAAAGGACTGAACTCACTTAATCTCCATCATGGGGCAACGGTAAAGTTTCAGAAGAAAGGATCCACATCACTTCAATACACTTCAGTTTCAAAGCCAACAAATTACTTCCACGAGCTTGAAGATTAGGTGAAGAATTTGGGTTGGTATTTCATGTGTATGTGTGGTTTCTAGAAATGTGACAGTTGTCAATTAGTAGTGACAAAGCTACTTTTAAACATATTTATCAATATAGTCAATAAAGTCAAATTTAACAGAATTAAGATTGAGCATAAGGGAAATTCTAAGTACTACAAACTAGCAGACAATTAGATACACTAATTCAATTACAGACACACATGAGTCCTTAATCCCTTAAACTCTGCTTTTCCCTTAAATTGCCCCTTCAGGAGCTTCAAAGTTAGAGAAGACAAGTTTTTCCCTATTGTAGGACAGTGTCTCATCCATATTGTGTATCTGCTTGTTGCAGCTTCATTGAAGCTCCATCATTTTATACACATTTCCCTGGAATTCAGCAGGACAGATTTGGCATCTTTGGAAACCTGGGATCTCCACTAGAATTTAAAGTTGAAGTTTAGCAAGCTTCAATCATGGGTATTGAAGTCAGAGCATTTTTACATTTTTATATCGTTACGGAGCCCCGTTGGCAGTCAAGGGAAGAAGAAAAATACATATATCAAGGTCATGTTTTATTATGAGTAAAATGAGATCAATAAAAAATAAATACTTCAAGCGATTAGTATTTCTGGTGCCGTCTGGTACACCCCTACATGAAACTGACTGACTGTTTTCTCGTCTTCAGTTGATCGTCCACATGTCGATCAAGTTTGCTCGTTTGCTCGGCTCTAAAGGAAATGAACACTGACTGGATGGTTTTCCGCGCCATATAAAACGATGACATTGAGTTTTTGAGCATCGTGGTGCTAAAATCAACTTGCTGCCTTGGACTTGCAATACTCAACAAAATCATCTTTATATTACTGACTAACGAAGGTGTGAGAAGGCTTTCTGTCTTCTGTCTTTCAAATTACAAAGATGCTTTTCGCACTCAGGATTTTTTGGGGGGAAGTGCGTCTAACCTCAAACAAAAAAAGTGTGTGATGAATTGCTTTTATCTTTACTCTGATGTTTATCTCCATACCTGGAGGATGATGCCAAAGACAATCTGTCTGTGAGGCAGCACAGAGAAGGCAGGATAGACAAGAGGTGCTCATTAAAGAAGCAACTTCAGGATGAATACACTCCCTCATATTTCATCTCTTTGATTGCAGCAAACACTTTGGTGAGACCTTGCCTCACGGTTTTAGCATTTTGAGCACAGCAGCGCTCCTTAGTTCCTTTTAAACATCTTATTCACTTGACAGGGCAGCTCGCAGGAGACTCCCCTCGCTGCTTTTAAGTGTCTGCCTGAATCGTCGTAGTTGTAGTTAGAAACTACAGTTACACAGCAGGAGCGAACAGCCAAGCGAGACTGATCAGTCCGAGACAGACTACAACAGTGCTGATGCTTTCTGGGAAATGTTTGTACTGGTTGCCAACTTTTTCTTTTTCTTTTTAATTTATTTTTACTTTATTTTTCATGTTTTTTTGCCCCAGATTACAGCAGAGTTACTTAAACATTTTGTTAAAGCATGCTAACACACGAGTAAACCAGATACCAGTAATAGTTTCACAACAATGTTTGCAGATTAAGGATTTTTCTAGTTTTGACTTCTATAGGAGGAAAATGTAGCCCCGACACTTCTCTATAAAAAAATATGTAGCTCTCAAAACTCATGTTTATTAAAACATGACTTTTGTCTGTCTGTCAAAGGCCTCAGGCAAAAAGTCATGTTTTAATAAACATGACTTCTGAAAGCTACATGTTTTGTGTCATGCCTTTTGTCTCATGTTTGAATCCAGACCTTTTTATCAGCTGAATCAGTTTTTTATTTATTTCACCATTTCCAGGCACAGTGAAAGGCATGATGGTGTTGTTTTTTGGTTTGTTTTAAGATCCTCTCCTCTACATCTCTATACTGTTGACTTTTGTTTGAATAGAAAGTAAGAGTTTCTTCGAGCGTCGTGTGTGTTCACATAAATGCAAACACAGCAGCCAATGACAAACAGCTTGACGTTACATCCATACGGTGTAAACACAGCGGCACAGCTCATGTTCAAACAAAGCCGGGTGCCTCCTGCATCTCTGGAAACAGCACCAACAAATCTAAACCTAAGCACAGATTTCCGCCGGTTTATCATGTTTGCATTATGCCGATCATCACTTGTACACATGCACTGGTATCTGCTGTTTAAAAGATCTTTGTACCTGTTGCATCAGTGTGATGCTGTATAACAGAAAGGAAAATGCCCTCACAGGTGCGACTGCCAAGGATGTACAAGTTTCAGAAAATTCATTTTTTCCCCTATTTGCTTCTGGGGTTTTGTGGCAGTTTTTTCTTGGCCTCTATGAAAGTTCAGGTCAGAGAGTGTTGTTTTGTTTTCTATGAGCTGTGGGCTCGTAAAGCCCTTTGAGACCGTAATACTGATTAAAGGCTCTAAAAAAAACTTGAACTTGGCCTTTTTGTTTTGCATCGTGACCGTGCACTATTTTCAAACTGAGCTGGATCAGAAACAGTGGATGGAATCACTTTTTAGCAAGCATGAAAACTGTATTTCCATTACTGTTTCCTTCCTTCTTCATAAACCTGTATTTCCTGGTAAAATGGACCAAATTCTTTACAAACTAAAGCAAAGGTGCAGATCAGTCAAATAAAGCTGTATTTAAGGTGTGTAACGGTTTGATGGTCAAACCATCTTGTTTTAAAATCCCCCGCTCTTTTCCCAATGTTGTGGCAGCCGCTGACATAAGTTATGATGTAAGGATTCATGACAGACTAAAAAGGTGGGTAAACGGTTTTTAGGTGCTATTCAGCGGAGTCATCTATGCAGTTAAGGCTGTACAGGACTAAATACGCTCGCTGTTTGTACAAGGTCATGTGAAGCACCATGTGACCTTTTTGTTTGCCAGACTTTGAGGGGACACAAGCTCAGGCTCTGGCCTCACATCTTAAAAATTGTTACGTTCTGCCTTCTGACGTTAATCTGTGTTTGTGGCCTTTGTTTATCTGTTCAGTGCTTTGTGGTGAACCCGTTTGCTGCAAATACTTCATAAATAATTCAAGCAGTGGACGACCTGTGCACTGTGGTGTTTTCTCAGGTGGTGGTGAGAGCAGGGATAATTATTCATACAGCCTTCAGATTATTTACTGCACACTAAAAGGGCTTCAGATGTGTTCAATTATTATCAGATGTTAAAGATTTCTTCACAGCAGCAGCACTCTGTTGTATTTAATGTTGCTCTCAAGAGGAAGAACAAATTCAGCTCCTCTTGGAGGCTGATGGATGATGGGAAAAAACATCTTTATTGGTACAGAAAATCCAAAACCTTCATCAGGGCTTTGCTTAAGTATGTTGGTTTTTCTGTACCAATTAATGTTTTTTGCAGTGTTCACTGGCCACAAAGAGTAGCTTCTTCATTCCCAGATATTTTGTAGTTCATGTAGAATAAAAATAAACTCACGGCAGATTTCTACGCTCTCGTCAGACCCGTCCTCGCAGTCCGGCTCCCCATCACAGTGCCACCTCTTTGGGACACACTGGCCGTTGCGACACACAAAGTCCATCGCCGCACAAGTCTTTTTTTCTGGAGGAGGAGAGGAACAGAGATTGTACAGATTTACACAGGGAGAGGGGAAAGGGAGGTCTCCGATCTTCTGTAACAAAACGTATCATAAAAACAGTAAAATTATGTAGGAAGGAAAGCCAGTTCTTACAGGATGAGTATTATGTGGAAGCTGCGGGCTGACAAATTCATCAAAATACTAAAGAAATGTCATTAATGGACAAAGGCAATAATCAAAGGCAGGAGCTGGAATTTGATAAAGGTATAACGTTATAAATCAAGTGTTGTGGTGCTACTAAGATGCCCTGGCCAACAAATCATATTCTCCAGACCTAAGAAAACATGTGTGCATAGTACAGATCCCAGCTAAAAATGTCAGCATTTTAATATTTTCCTGTGAAAATGAATATTATGATGCAGAAATCTGCATTCCCACTAAAATCATGAATTAAATTGCAATCTCATTATCTGTCAAAATAACTGCAGAATGATTTTTTTCCCCCCACCATATTCTTCAGCCCTGGGGCATCATGTAATTAATGAGCCTCACATTTCTGCAAGATAAAACTCACCGAAATAATCAACAGTGCCCTGAACACAAAGATTTTATAATTTGTCACTTCCTAATTTAGCAGAGCAAAACTTGAAGTTTGCGCAGAGACATTTTCAAAAACAGATTTCGGCTGAATTTACTTTGTACACTGGGTCACACTGGATTAGTACTATCAGGAGACTTCAAATGTTAATTCACACAAGAATTTTGACTTTAGAGACATGGCAGATTCACATGGGAAAAAATTTAAAAAGCTGACTTTCTGTCTCCAGCTACTGTCCTGTGTAAATAAGGCAAAACAGGAGTAAAGAGACAAATGTGAAGAGGTGAAAAGAGTGGGGACAGGAGAGCGGGGGAGGAGCGAGAAAGCATAACAGAAAATCCAAGATTGAGAGAGATTGAGACAGACGACGACAGGGTTGGTTAGTTAAAATAATTGGTTCAACAGGGACGTGAGCGCAGAATGAAACGCTTCTGATGAGCTGTCTGACAAAAAAAGATGGTGGGATGTGGGGATTTTCAATGCTGTATAAAGGATGACATATTGTTTTGATCAAAGCTAATGCATTGGGACTCAGACACACACTAACTTGTTTGCTCTCTCTCACACACACACCTCTATTCTTAGTCTCCCCATGTCCATTCAGGGTTTAAGTGTCTCTTCTCGGCCTTTCCTCGCTCTCTGACCAGAATGCCAAATGCACACAGGAGAAAACAACCAACTCCGACTCCAACCACAACAGCAGCCAAGACGCAATGGGACTCGTTATCGCCCTCTCACAAATCCATCACTTAGATATAAATTTATTTCGGATTCGTATCTTTCACGTGCCTATGCGCCTCGTTTTTTGTCTCTTTGGGGAAAAGAAAACAACAACAACAACAACAAAAATACAGCTCTGCTCTCCTTTCCACTGAATTAGAGAGAAGGAGAGAGAAATGCGAGACAAAACCTATGAGGGTGGAAGAAGGTGAAAGACAGAGCGAGAGAGAGAGCGAGCGAGAGAGAGAGAGAGAGAGAGAATGTGTTGTTCCATTACCAGGTAATGAAATGCCCAGGTAATACAATTTAGACCATCAACACTTAATTGCTGCCATTAGCAAACCTTTTATTTGCTTCTTCCCTCCACACACTTTTTTCCCTTGCCTCAACATCAGCATATATAAAAGGGACAGGAAACTAAAATATGTAATCTTTCATTAAAATGTTTTTATTGTCATCACTGGGTGAAGGAAACACTGTGAAACAGACTGTGAAGTCCTTTCTCTGCAGACAGAGGCCTATCAGCTGATTTCTCCTCAGTCAAACCGGCGGTTTTGCTGGGGATTAAAAGCCACTTCACACATCCAATCAGAACACAGCTCAGTTTTTATTCTTCCCACGCCCATTTGACTGACAGCTGTTCTCCTCCACTCAGCTCATGAAACAGTAGTAAGGAACAGGAGGTGTTAGCTCTGATTTTGTGCTGTTCCCTGATATAAATCTACCATTTTCCCCAGGATTATTTTACCAAGCTAACGTTCCATCAGAAGAGGCGAGGGCTAGCAAAGCGCTTCAGTCTGATAGATGGAGCTGTACCTTTTTAGCTAAAAACTCCACTACTACAAGCCTCCAAAGTTAAACTTTTTAGCAAGTGAGCTCTACAGCCATGTCAGCTCGGAAAACATTAGCTAACATGTTAGCTAGGAAAACATCAGCTAACATGTTAGCTTGGAAAACAATAGCTAACATGTTGTTGCGGCGCTAGTAAGTGCCGTAGCTGTTTCAGTTCCAACAAGCGGGATATTTTTACTTTGCCGGACAGTTGGTTGGTCGTAGCCAAGTAAATTTTTTACTTCGTCCACACTAGTGTTTTTGAAACATTTTCAAAAAGTTGGCCGTCCACACTAAAACGTTGAAAATGCTTACATTTATTGAATACACATGCGCAGTAGCCCAAATCTGAGGAAGCAACCCCACAAATTTACATTAATAAGCAATAAACAACACTTCTCCATCTACATTCATCATTACATAACAGCTTTAAATATCAACACAGGAGTCAGACCGGGTCAGGTTTCTCATCAATGTATTGAACTGTGGAACCATAATTTAATTGCTATTACCACAATTTCACCTTGATCAGAAAAAATGTCGTTATGGTTGCTATGATCATTATAATGGTTTCTACCATATTCTCTCCTCCCTGCTGACACACACACACCTGTTTGAGTGCGAGGTTCATGTATGATATGTCATGAAATTCTCTGTTTCCACCGTTTTCACTGTCCACACTACAACACCGACCTCAGCGTTTTCGGATTCATCCACTTGGGAGAGCATTTTCGAAAAGCTCCGTTTTCAGAGGGTGAAAACGCCGTTTTAGTGTGAATGGAAGGGCAAAATGGAGAAATAAAGATGAATTTTCAGATTTCTCTGGATTAGCGTGGACCTAGCATAAAGCCCACCCAGCCCTGCTGAAAATAGAATCCATTTTATTATAGTTACTGACTTTTAGGAACTCTCACATGTTGGTGGAGGATGAGGATGAAATTTAGTTTTTAACTGAGTTTCCCAGTAGTCAGCTGTCTCTTTTGGTCCTCTCTGTTCATGATTGATGTAACATGGTTATTCAACCTTTTCCATTAAAGCTTTTACATTTTTGACATCTTTCTCCTTGGATTTTCTGTCGATGGATTTTGACTTTCTGTAGGTTGTTTTCATTGTCTGTTCAGCCATGGTGGCTGTCGCTGCTCAGGGTAACTACCCAGACAAAGCAGAAACGTAAAACGCATCACTTCCTGTGCAGCACATAAGAACTACCAGACAACGAGTGTTCAGAACAGACAATGGAAAAGATTTATGAACTGGATATTGGATCACTGCTGTGTTATAGCAACCTGCAAAAGAGCACAGCAAAGCAGACATTTATTGATAAGACGCTAAAAATTATTGCTTTGACAACAAACTTCCTCCCTTCTCTCTCCATCCCATCATTCCTTTCCTTGTTTCCTTCTTTCATCTTCCACGTCACTTAGTTCCTTCCAATTTTCTCCTCTTCCCTCCCTTGACTTATCTTTCCCTCCAGTTCTCACATGACCCAGATAGACAGGAGGGATGAGGGAGAGAGAAAATGGAGAAAGAAGATCTGAATTGCATTGGACAAAACACGCACACACACACACACACACCTCTGTCATACCCATATTTAGCACTGCTCTATCTGCAACCTCCTCATCACCAGGTCATCCTGCCCCAAGGGATTCTGGGAAGGCTCCCGGTGGAGCCAAGCTAACCAAGGTTGCTCCAACTGTAGTGTGACATCTGTGTGTGTGTGTGTGTGTGTGTGGGTGGTGGTGGGGGGGGGTGGCATGTGTGAAGGTGAAAGAGAAAGAAAGAGATCTATTGCGTGTAATAAGCTTTTACTGAGTGTGACACTACTGTATGATGTGACAGCATGTGTGTGTGAGTGTGTGTGTGTTTGTACATGAGATAAACATAATGGGTCACATATTTGTCAATATTTAAGTATCTCTGATCTCTTTGTAGGTAACAACAACATTTACACCAGCTCAAGACATTATTTATGTGCAGAAATACTCACAAATTTACAAATGTTTCATGAATGAGACCTGCTGTGTGTAGGTGTGTGCATGTGTGTACGGACACCATGAACACAACTGTTCCCATAACATGTTTGTTTGTGATGATTACATTCAGACCATGCAGGCCCGAAAGATGCAAGTTTATCTGCATTTGACAGAACGGTCCAGGCATGGTTTTAGAATTTCATCAATATGACGCCTCTAGAAAATGAACAAAGATGTGTATGGGTTTTATTCATCTGTATTCCCTGCAATGAATTATGGATGGAAAACAATTTATGTGTACATTTAATATTTTGCAATGTATATTTAACAATATATGTACATTTTGTGTATGACTATTACCACGTAAAAACCTTTACTGTCACTGTGGCATCTTTTTAATGTGCACATACCTTTATAATGCATTTCACCACTTATGCATCTGAATGATTTCGTGTTTAGATGTTAGCATGTTAGCTAGCTAACTATGGTATCTGCTCAGCTAACCATCACTGTCTTATTGTTAATACATGTGATTAGCACACTAGTTAACATAGCTAGTAGCAGCTAATGTTAGCATGTTAACAGTAAGATGATTAGCCTGCTGCCTAGTTAGCTAGCTAACAGTTTATTCAGGTTAACCAAGCTGACTCTTGTCAAGCTCCAACTCTTCAGGTTTTACTTTTCATGTTTGGCTCTTTTACTTTGAATGTTACCGAATGGATCTACAGACACACCACAAGAAGCGCTTTCATTTGGCCTGGTTGTTATATTAATTAACTATTACTTGTGTTCAGTTAACTCTCCAGTAGGCCTCCACAGTGGCACCAGATGTGGCTGCTGGTAGGTGTGTTCAGCAGCTGAAACCAAAGCCTGTGTGCTGAGTGTTGGTGAGTGTGTGTTCAGTCTCTTACCACAGGAGCTCTCGTCGCTGCCGTCGGAGCAGTCCTCGTCTCCGTCACACTGCCAGACGGACGGGATACAGCGACCGTTTCCACACTGGAACTGGTTGGGCTCACATTCTGTCGTGGTACCTGAGAGGAAGACAGACGGGGGGAAAATGAGGCAAATTAAAGTGATTATACTCCCCGTATGTTTGCATCATTATCATTTACCGTTTGTTTACATGTTAACAGTCTGTGTAAGGTTTCCTGCAGCACTGTAGTGTTGAACTGAGCTATTTATGAGTTCATTTTACTTAAAAGCAATGTCAAACAGTGTCCAATGGTGGTATTTGCTGGACAAAAGCATGATTCAACACAATCATCATTTTTAGCCTCATCTACTTATTTTTAGCAGCATTTTTAAGTGATCAGGATGGGCTACAGGATGCACAATCAAATTCTAATCAAAACAAGTTCCCTCTTCTTCTCAATTTACGTCTGCTGTCGTAAGGCGTAGTCCCACACATTGTTACTTTCCACAACCTGCAGCAGTAAACGACATGATTCAGAAGAGAAACAGCTGCTGAAATGTCGACTGCGTTGAATTATTGCACTTTGCAAACTGAAGGCAGTGCAGCAGCTACACAGCTTGTTTGAAAAGCAAGCATTCCTAGAGGCGGTAAGAACAGAGCCTTACACAACAAAACAGGAGTTCATATGTTCAACAACTTATGCTTACAATGTTGCATTCAATAAAGACCGTTAAAAGAACCCTGATGGCGGCTTTTTTTTCCTTAAAGCAGAGCAACTTAGTAATTTCAGTGCATTCACAGTCTTGAGCTGTACATCACACACGTTAGAGACAGAGAGAGAGAGTGGATCAGCACTCAGTATCGGCAGATAAGTACAGAAAGACTTGGACCAGCAACAAAACAAAACAAAGTTGATCAGGACATCCCTATTGATTACTGGCCACAGTGGCAAGAATAATAAACGTCAAAGATAATACATCAAATGACTTTTCATGCCTCTTGCAGACCATTACTTTTACACTGGCTTTTTCTCAGTATGTTACTACTTATTCTCCATTCTGTTCACCTCTTGGCCTGATACTGAAAATCAGCCATGTCTGCAAAACTGCTGCTAGTGCCTAATGCACTGTAGTGTGTACCGAGCATAAAGCAACATAAGAGTGATATGACTGTACTCTCAAAAATTTATTGCCACAATGCCAGTACTCTGCAGCAGTGAAGTCAGCTAATGCCAAGAGATTCGATACAGCAGGTTAACCATCCTGAAGGCTGAGCTGCATGTTTCAGCTGTTATAAAATACACCAAAACATCTGAGATTTGAGAGCACTTCAGCTGTAGAATTACAATTGTAGAAACAATGATTTCTGTTTGATGAGAGCCACAAATAGGCTACTGGTGGCTTGTGCAGTGAGCTGCTTATATCAAATACTGTCTAAGGGAACATGGTAGTCAAAATACTTTCTCGTACTCAGAAAATAGTATCAGGGCAGCCTACTAAAACTTTGTAAGACAGAAAGACAAGAAAGAAAGGAGGACCAACACACACACACACACACACACACACACACAGGTTAATACACTGAATATGTCTGAGCTCACATCCTGTGTTTGCACTGCAACTGCAGACAGAACAACATCAATATTCTAATGAAGATGTAAATAAACCTCAGTGTCCTAAAAATGTCTGCTCAGTAACATCTATGCATCCATGATTCAAAGAACAATGGATGTACAATAAATTAAAGGGTAAAAGCAGGTACTGA
>OMKZ01025043.1:2012-14799 GCA_900302535.1 Neoniphon sammara
TGGGATGAATGTTTTTTTTTTTTTTTTTTTTTTTTTTTAGAAATAAATAACAAAGGTGCAGTTTTACAACAGCCACATAGAGCATATTTCTAACAGAAATATGTAGTCATGAGGTAATATATTATCTGATAATTCCTGGATTAATAATAGCGATTAATAATAATTTGTCATTGGATTTTTGGGGGGGTGGAGGGTCTTCAAATTCCAACAGGTGGGAAGGTTATGCTCCAAAGCACAGTACAGGCCAGAAAGTGAGTTTTGAAAGCCAGAAGTCTCAACAGCTGGCCAAGTAATTGTTAAGTAAATGGTATTGATCCACAAGCCAATAATCCTCTCAGATATACTGTATTATGGTCGTTTTGTGTAGTTGGGCCGTAAAGATTTTTACTTAATGCGCCTTTAAATCTTACATTGTCTGTATGTCCAATAACGGTGATCTTCAGAATTTTATCTGAAGTGATGGATCCCTTACTGTATATGAAACCATGAAAACCTTTCGAAACCTATTGTATAATTTGGAAAGTAAGTCTCTAATTTTTTGACATTTAAGAGATTTAAGAGGTTCCCAGCCATAAAAAAAGCTCAATTTTGTTGTAATCTCAAAAGCTGAGTCTTTGCTGAGGAATATCAGCAAGAAAATGTTTGAATGGAGAGTACTTTTGTTGCATTGTGTCTACTTTCAGTTCATCTTTTTGCTGCCATTCGCAGTTGATGGTGACAGCGCACTAATGAAAACAACATCTGCATGGAGTGCTGACAAGGTGTTAAGACAACACACACCATGCCAGATGCCTCAGTAAAGTGGATTAATGAATGTGGGTTGTCCTTCAGCTTTATGCACTTAGGAAGATAACTATTGGCCACATTTGGGTATTACTGCTAGGCATTCATATACATCTAATTTGTCATACGAGTGCACTTAGATAGTATTCAGCCCATTTTGACTTTTTGTATATTTTCCTTTGGTGCAAAATTAGATCAGGATTTTTTGTCCACGTAATCAATATATGCTTTTAGTGGAGTGGAAATTGAAAATTGAAAGTTTAAAATTCCAACACAAAAATGTAGTTTTTGAGTGAGGTTATCTCCCTTTACTCATTTGGCTATATTGCCTCATCGCACAAACATTTCATCACATGCATATAATTAACATATTATTCATTTTTTATTTTTATGGAAACGTAGAGCATTTTGAATATAGTTTACATCTCTTGCTAGGAAATCTTATACCAGGTCCCTTCAACATGCCTTAATGGGATTTTAGGGTCCAGAGTGTTTTCTGCTTTATAATGCTGGAGCACAGTATGAGTACTAGCATCCTCTCCATCAGTATATATGCTGCACTCTCCATTCTTTAACTTTAATTCAGTGGAAAAATAAATAGGCATGCTTCTCATAGGTGTGTTTTTGAGAAGGGTTTATAATAAGAGTTAATTGTTTGAGGAAAACTGGAGCATTGGTATTAGGAATGGACAGTTTTTTATAACAGAAACGGTTCAGAGCAGGGAGATCTATGGCGTAACTAATAATAGAGACAACTTTTACTGTTCTAACTGGTCCACATTTATACGAGGAGGTATATTTATAGTGCGGGAACAGATGCGTGCATGTTCTCATAACTGACTGCCTCCACATTCCTTAGCAACTATTAAAACCTTTGACCACAGGCCTGCTTTAATCTTTCTCCAACGTGTTCGAGGCATTTAATTGAACATAAATAAGCCGGGCAATGTGGCGAGGGTCACATTAACCTTGACCCCCTGAGTCTGCAGCTCAGTGACTCATCAGCTAAAACTCACATCATGCAACGCCGCGGATCGGCCGTCTGGGGGAATCACTTTAATGCCTGCGCCGCCGCCGCTGCCGCCGATGATTGAGCGGCCGAGGAGAGGAGCCGTTCCTCTTCTGTCGGCGGCAATGCACTTGGAGGGAAGTTGGGAAGGGAACGCTTGAGGGGCTGTTCCCTCGCAAGGATATTTATCACAGGCAGGCCGTTCTGTTTTACGCTCAGGAGACTCCCAGACGGCCCCCTAATAAACGCTTAGAGTGGATGAAATATTCATGCAGAGTTAAATATGGATCCTGGAGCAGTCGCCAGGCATTAAACACAGTCAATACTGATCAGCGCTGACACCCCCCTTTTCTGCCTCTCCAGATTTCCCCCACTCCAGATTCCCATGGTCGTGCCTGTAGTGTTGGGCTGGTTTAAAGGAGGAATCACCCATGCAGAATGGTGGGAGAGACAGCATAGGCGAGCAGAAGAGGACGGGCGAGAGAGAGAGAGAGATACCCCGACATGTGTTTATGATGAGCGAATGCAGCAGTCGGAGGTGTCGGGCTGCTTTTATCGATGTTAGCTAACTAACCGTAAAACAGAGATTGGTACTCCAGCAGTAGAGGTTATTTTTCTCGTCAGACAGCTCATGCAACATCAGGCGCTCACATGAGATGGGAGTCAAGTCAAACGTCATGCTCATGCGCACACATGCACGCACACACACACACAAATTAAGCCTTATGCTGTTTGTCTGATCAGCCCGTGCTCTTTTCTCCTGCACATAGGGCTTTGAGATGATGTAACACACCAGCTGGAAGCCATATTAGAGCAACAGTGGCTGAGAACAGTTAGCAGGATCTCTAGATGAACTTGACCATCTCAGCAGCATTCAGCAGGCATGGATCATTTCTGTGCTGCGTTTAGACAGGGAACCAGCCATTTTGCTACTGATACATCTGACTGATTTCATGTTTAGATATTGTCAGCTTGCTAACTATAGTGGATGGTTATTCAATTACAAATTGGGCCAGATTTTAAAACTAGGAAATGTAGATGGGCCAGGATTTTTCAGCAGCCTATTTAAAACCTTATTTAGCTTTTAGTAATGACAAATTTTAAACAAATGCAGATGAATGTAGAATAGCAATATTTCAAAAGTTTCACTTATGAAATAAAAAAAAAAATTGGTTACATATCTGATCCAGGCACATCACAAAGTGCAGAAACATCAATGCACAGAATTATAACAAGTGGCAATAACATTAACCAATAACACTCTCAAAAACTCTCTACCAGTAATTAAAGGAATATCCCAATGTTTTGGGCAAAATACCCTTTTTCTGGCTTACCCAGACTGAGACAAGATGTTCGATACCATTTTCACCTCTGTACGTCCACTGGTTTGGTTCCGATGGGTAGCATTTCATATTAGCTTACCATAAAGACTTGTAGTCTACAGGAGTCATTACCGTAACTCCGTCTGAAGCTGTCTTATTTTAGTTAATGGTTAGATGGTAGGAACCTATTGTCTATAGTTCCAACCATCTAACTTCTTCTAAAATCAAGATGAATCAAACATAACAGTATATTTTGCCCAGAACGTTGGAGTATTTCTTTAAACAAATGGTTTTCCTTGTCAATTTTACATTTCAGGGTTGGCAGAAACATTTTGGAAAGCTACTACGCGTGGTCGGAATTGCGTCACATGCAAAAATGTTGATTTATGAAAGATATCCTGATTGGCGGAATATATTTCTCACACTGGTTTTGCTTCTGGATTTTGGACCATACTTGCAGTGCTCTAACTATTTAGGCTACACAATAACATTGCTATTAACAAGTCATTTTTGTAAAATAATATTACAATTAAAATATTAAAAAAAAAAATTCAATTTTTCAAAATTTCAAGTTCATTGGACCACTTGGAGGTTGCTTCTGGGCCGGATGTGGCCTGTGGGCCACCAGTTGAATATGCCATAGTGTCTGGTCAGCTGGGTGTCACTGTTGTATTGTTAACACATCTGATTTACACATCAGCTAATGTAGACTTGCTACTACAAGCTAATGTTTGTAGTGGCAAGTGGTATAACATTACATAACAGTACCATGATTTATTGCCATGTGGCTAACCGTTGGCAAAATGAAGAAACGTGTTGGTGGAAGTGCCACCGGCAGTCATGGAGGAGGTGGTGGCCTTCCAGACAGGAGAAGTGAAGAAGAGAGAAGAGGAAGAAGAGAGCTGACACTGACTGAATTGGGAAAAACATGAATTTCAAATGAAATTTAACAGTGTTATAATCACATTCACTCCCAAACCATTTTGTTGAATTTCAAATCATGCCTTACAAATTTGATTTTGGAATAAATCTATTTGACACGTTCACTTTCAGAAATGAACGGTGTAATATGGGCATGCCAAGTTCAGATTTATCCGATTGAAATACAAATTCAAATAATCTCTTTTCCACAGTTCCATCATTTGAGCCACATCTGAGGAAGGTCCAGCTTGTCATGCAATGGGTAAATGGAGCAGCACCAGTTAACACTGAGGGATATCATCACCAGTGTGTGACGGAGTGCTCTGATTTAGTGAAAACCAGTGACTGGCTTCGGAATATCCAGCAGACTGCAGGCTGGTTTCCCACAGTGCAGTGCACTCATCTGGAAGCAGGAAGTAAACAAATAATGCCATAGGTCAAACAGCTGGGGACTGTAGGCTTTAGGCAGAAACACAGAAGGAGAGACTTCTGGGTAACAATTGGATCGCCTGGTATACAGATATCAGTTTGCAGATACATTGAGCCTAATTTAAAATCACATCTGGTCCATTCAGTGTTGTCCACTTCAGATATGATGGATATGATGTGGTTTGACTGATTATGTGTAATGCAATTGTGTATTTCCTTTGCCACTTTTATTACGCCCTAAGGTGTTTTTTGAAAAAAGTTACTACATTATCATAATTATTACATGGGTGCCATGGGCTTAATGCTGCTTTGGAGGCTTTTATACTCTGCCAAGAAAAAAAAAGATGGCAAAGAATATTTCTTTGGCATTAAATAGTCAAATTTAAAGACACTGAATCCTGGCACAAAATATCAACCAGTTATTGGCAGCTTCAATTGAAAAAATGGAAAATCCCAAAACCCAGTTGAACCCTAGTTCTAGAAATAATTCTGCAGATCCTCATACTGCAGCAGAACATGTGATCGATCAGTCACTGAGAGGAGGGGGACATATTTCATTCAATACCATAGTAAATAGCTTATTTGTCAGAATTAAGATGTTTTTTTCCCACTGGGTGAGCACAAACATCAAACATCAATTCCCTCAGTACGCTTGACTTCACACATATCCTATATGCAACGTTGATTGGCCTTTAGCGGAAGAAAGGGATCAATAATGAGCACTGATTCACTGTGAACTATGATGAATGATGAATGTCAGGTGATATGTGTCTTTGTTCTGCTGTGTGTCTTCTGAGAGAAAATCTGTATGGGTTGGTTCAAGGTCCGCTGCTGGTGAGGTGATGGCGGCTGAAAGACAGAGGTAGTCTAGGAGGACAGGAAAGGACAAAGAGATGTGGAGAAAAGAAAAGGAAAAAAGATGCTGAAAGAAAGACACACTTTGCTCTGTGTGTAGGAAGAATGGAGAAAGGCAGGAGGGGGTGGAGGAGTTGAAGGGGCTACTGAAGAGAAATGGATTTCATTAGAAAGGAAGTGACAGCAGAAATATATTCTTGCAGCTTTCTTATCCTCACTCTAATTATAACTACGGCTGCAAAATGAATGAGGAGTAGTTGTTACCTCAATTACTGCAGATAGATAAATATATTTGAAATTTCCATTTAGGGAATTCATTGTCCTCATGGGAACAGGGCTGTGCAGGTCGCAATTGGGCTAATTTTTCAAATCACAATTGCAGCAGAAAACATTATAATTTGGTGTGTATGTTTTCCCCTTCAGGCCTGATTCGGTTGCAGGAGCTTATAAAGGCACCATCCCGCTACAACATCCGGTTAAAGATCCGGCAGCTGCCTGCAGAGACCAAGGATGCCAAGCCACTGCTGAAGGAGATGAAGAGGGGAAAGGAGTTCCACATCATCTTTGACTGTGGCCATGAAATGGCTGCGGGGATACTGAAGCAGGTATGTATGTCTATGTGTGTGTGAGTGTGTGTATTTGCGGCAAAGTCCAATTTTGGCCTAGTATTAAAGGAATACTCCAATGTTTTGGGCAAAATACCCTTTTTCCGACTTTCCCAGACTGAGACAAGATGTTCGATACCATTTTCACCTCTGTACGTCCACTGGTTCAATTCCTATAGGTAGCATTTTGTTTTAGTTTAGCATAAAGACTTTAACTATGAAGGAGTCATTAGCCTATCTCCATCAAATTTAAAAAATAAACCTTACAGCAACTCTGAAGCTGTCTTATTTACCCAGTGTATCGTGTATTTGAAACACACATCTTGGATAGTCGTTTAAGGAGGAGTTAGATGGTAGGAACTATAGATGGAAGGAACTATAACTGCTGAACATATGTGTTCAGCAGTTATAGTTACTACCATCTAACTTCTCCTAAAATGACTCTCATTTAAAAACAAAAAAGATCCCAAGACCTGTATTTCATTAACATGTAATACACGATGCATTGTGCAAATGAGACAGCTTCAGAGTTGCTGTAAGGTTTATTTTTTCACTTTGACAGAGGTAGGCTAATGACTCCTGTAGACTTCAACTCTTTATGCTAAGCTAACACAAAATGCTACCCATAGGAACCGAAGCAGTGGACATACAGAGGTGAAAATGGTATTGAATATCTTGTCTGGGTAAGTCGGAAGAAAGGATATTTTGCCCAAAACATTCCTTTAAAAATGGGATATCAATACTGTCAACCACCTAGGGTATGAGAGAGGTTCTTCTTTTTTCTTTTTTAATTTTTTTTTCCTGCAGCTTCAGGGACCTCAGTCTGTAAAATCTGCAGTGATACGTGCCTGCTTCAAGGAACTGTTGAAAGAATTTCATTAGAATGGCCTAATCTGGAGAGTTTTAGTCAGGAATGATAGTCTGAATCCTGTTTTTGGCATGGAAATGGTCAAATGTAAAGATATTGCATATCAATGTAGAAATCTCTAGGATGTCAGCTAGCGTAAGAGGGGAACTTTGCAAAGAGTGTCTCGATTTGAAAGCATTCATATTCCTGCTGCTTGCAGGAATTTATCAAATATTAAAGACAACATGATTCACCACGGCGCTCCGTCAGTCTCCCTGGGTTTTTAATCAATGCCCGAGCAGTGGATTGCGGAGAAAAGTCAAGGACTTCTATCATTAGCAATATCAGAGCGAAACCTCGCTAATGGGAGGTAATGAAAGACTCAACTGTCCTGCTCTGATATTCTCATTACATGACACACCATTCATTTAGGGATTGTAACTACCTCTCGTCCCATTGGTGGACTCTTCATCAGCTATAACCCAACCACCCATAAAAAAAGCAGAGACAACAGGGGAAATCTCTGTCTTTCTGAAGTTTCACTCACTATAGCTTTGTAAACTGAAAACGGAACATGTTTCCAATATTCTTAATGGAGTACCCACCTCAGACCCCATAAGCTATTGTTGAAGTACTGCACAGGAAATATTTCTCCATCTTCATTGCCCATAGGAGGCATTGGAAAATGGGGAATATAGATACCTATGCAATCTCCAAAGCGTCGTCTGCGCCCATCTATTATGCGTAACTTTATCACAGGTTCGGGTTATGGCAACATCTGAGTCATCGCTGAGTGGGCTGATCCTCAGAAGGAATGGTTAATGATAATATGCTGGAGGCTTTCTTCGGGTTCCCACCTGATACTAGCAGCCATTAGCCCTCCCTCCCTGTTTAATCATCCTCTCCATTTCCCCACACAATCCTAATCTGTGATTCATATTGGCTTAGCGGGGCCCAGCACGGCGGGCAGGACTCTGACACCACCAGCCCCATACAGCTGAAATAGGGTGGCGCACAGCCAGCACACACACATACACACTGAATGATAATACAATAATACAGAACAAGGGGATTCTGCTATAGAGTCTTGTCTCCAAGATGCAGTTTCAGAGACAGATTGCCTAGGTAATGGTGTAATGACAAATCCGTATTTCTGTTAGCAAACTTAGATGCTTGGCAGGCTGGGCAGCAATAACAGACGGATGACAAAAAGCCTGACTCATATTAAAGCTGCACTATGCAAAAATTTTATGTAAAAATACACCTGCCTTACTATCCTAAATCACAAAGCGGGGCTGAACCAGAGAAGAGTGTCTCATCCAGCATCATAATTGAGATGCTGTAGATTCTCCCTGTTTCAGCAAATGACATGTTATGGTCACCGGCAAGAAAAGTCTGCCCACAAAAAGTGACAAATTAAAACTACAAGTGCACAATGTGATTTTAGCACAACTCGGAAATGTGCAAACACAAACCACTGTTTATTTCTTTAATCTTTAGATAACACCAAGCTATGCTTTCTGAACTCCAACCCTGTAACGTTTCCACTCTTCCCCGGATGGCTCTCTCATACAGCACTTTGGGTGTTGTGTGGACGAAATTGTGGCATATAGTGGCGCGAGCCATTGACAAGTAAATAAGCCTGTTATTCAGGGGGAAATAATTTCTTATTCCCAGCAGAAAGTAAAATTATCCCCCATGATTCCTAATACGGGCCAGATGAGAGGGAGATTTACCACCTGCTTTATTTAATTATTTAATTTAAATGGATGGATGGATGGATGGATGGATGGATGGATGGAACACTGGGGTGATAAAAGAGCAGTTGGTTCAGTTAGCCACAATGGAGGAAGGGTGTGAGGTTCTTATCTCTGAGCCTGTGGCTACAGCAGTGTAGCAGAATATACGCCTCTTCACATCACATGGTATGGGTATGGGTAGATCCTCTCTCTCTCTCTCTCACATACCTCACACACACACACACACACACACACACACACATACACACACACACATGCACTCATAAAAAAGTGACAAAATACTAGCCTATATATTCCCACTCTGCCTGCTTCTGTGGCTCCTCATTCATTTACAAATCTCTTACTCTCTCTCTCTCTCTCTCTCTCTTTCTTCTCTTTCTTTCTCTCTCTCTTTCTACCCTGTCACTTGCTTTCATAGGCTCTTGCCATGGGGATGATGACAGAGTATTATCACTATATCTTCACCACACTGGTAAGTAGAGAGGAGCTGCGCCGCGGAGTCGCTTTGTCATCAGGTCTAACTCCGAGCTCCATTCCATATGAAGATTTGTTGCCATGCCCAAAAATGAGACATCACCGCTCTTCAATCTTCATTTCCCTCCGCTAATCACTTTAGATGTGTTTCCTTTTCCCATTTCTTTTTTCCCCTTTAATGTCTTTTATGTGTTCTCTGTGCTCAAGAAAATAAAGCACAGCACTTTGTATCCTCAGTAACTCCTATATGTTTTGTAGCAGCAGCAGTAGCAGCACTAGTGCCAGTAATAGCCGTAGTTGTAGTAGTATATAAATAACTTAACAAACATGCCAGAGTAATAGGAGTGTTTTACCTGGCAGATTCATAGACCCGATAGATGTCTGGATGGCATGAGAGTGACAGCAGCACTGTTTCTTCTGGAGGAGTAAAGCCAGATGAGAGAGAGAGGAGGGTGTCAACTTTCATTTTTCTCTTAAAGCGGGGAGAAAGGCAGCATTCAGATCCTTCTGACATTACTTGGCTATGTAACTGACATTGCCTTCGGCCCGCCTGCTGTCTCGGAATGAAGCCCCTTACACCCCTATACACAATAAGCTGTCTGAAAATGTACAACCAGATATGCACACACACACACACACACACACACACACACACAGACAAACACATGCCAATCACCGGCCAGCCACTGTTATTCTAAACACTCATATCATCTCTGGCTCGGTCCGCGTGTCATATTTTTATTGGCAGCCCATCTCACTCTCATTCTGAGGAGGCTTGTTGCATCACTTGAGTTAATATCAAAATGCTGTGTCTCTCTTTCCGCTCCGCCTATCCCCCGTCCATTGTTCTGTTGCTTTTGTTTTGTTTTGTTTTATTTCAAATTCCGTTTGAAAAATTGAATTCTTCAGTTTTTGAGCTGTCAGTGCTTTCCATCATGACGGCAAGAGGGGATTGTTCTCCGTTTGAAATGTGCGCACTTTATCTTCGCGGCTGCAATTTATGCGAGATAATTAAATATCCCTGTGGTGCTTTCGGGGCTTATGAAAAGTAAAATGCAAACATGAGTAAAGCCGCAGAGGTAGGGACAGGCAGAGGGGTCGTCTCATTTCCCAGTGTTGTGTTTGGCAGAGAGTAAGTCCAGTGCTGAAAGCTTAATTCTCCCAGCGGAGTGAACAACCCAGCCACACTGAGCCACATATGGCGGCCATTTTCTGCCAGATTTCACTTTACTCACTCTCACTCTTGTTAACTGTTCTGTGTGATACTATATGATTACAAATCCACTCCAGCCAATTTATGACATGAATCTCTGATAATGATGCAGTATTTTTTTTACAAATTTATTGCAGAAATTGATCAATACTAGCCTGGGAAGTTCTTATCCCAAACTGATTTTAATGTGACATTTTGATCAGATTCCATGCAAGTACACCTGATTGACATTTGGCAATGCTGGTGATTTTTCTTATTATTAATATTGTTATTGTGTGCATAATTTAGTTTCCCATGCTCTTAAAGCTGTTTCAGAGGCTTTTACACTCTGCCATGGAATTCTGGGAAAAACACTGAATTCTTACATATAATTACATAAAAGATAATGAACATTTTACCTCACATTACCTCACTGTCACCCATCTTTGATATTAATTAAAGATAATTTAATATCAGCACAAAATATCATCTCTGTCTGAGAAGAGTGGTATCTTTATTGGCTTTATTGGCCTTTTATATCCATAAAAGTTTTTGTGTTTTTTCAATTAATGGTGAGATGCAGGTGTGTTGATAAGTCAGTGAAAAATACATCGCTTGACATGTTTTGCTATGTTGTCCTCCCCGTAGGATCTGTTTGCGCTGGACGTAGAGCCTTACCGATACAGTGGTGTGAACATGACGGGCTTTAGGATCCTGAATACGGAGAACAGCCAGGTGGCCTCCATCATAGAGAAATGGTCCATGGAGCGACTGCAGGCTCCGCCCAAACCTGACTCTGGTCTACTGGACGGCTTCATGACCGTGAGTTGCATATGCAATCCACCCCTCAATCAATCTGTGTTACAGCTATACCATCATGCTATCTCTATGGAACACCTAAAGAGACTTAAAAATACTTTTGCATTCTTTTACAAAATATTTCATTCTCTTGCAAAACTTTTGCATTCTGAAAAACTTTTAATTCACCGTCTTTGTTTCATGTTCATCATTTGGTAATCTGTTATATGAATTCACTAATGTTAAAGCTATTGATGTTTCCTTGGCTCTGGTTACCTTCTCAAACAGAAGGCAGTGTTTGTCCCTTTGGGACCTCCATACATCTCAAACCCTTGGGTACCATAAACATTTTAAAGCTGGAGTCTCTTCATAGTAGTTGCTCATCTGGGCATTATTTAAAGGAATATACCTATGGTCACTGGTCAATTTATAGACACCAAAATCAGGCACATTTTTGGCTCCAGTGCTCTACCTCAGCATGCAATATGTTGAGTGATAGAATGGAGCCAGCATGATCTCAAAAGTGAGAAAATGAGAACTTTTAAATTTAAAAATTGCATGCAGTCAAGGCTGGCAATTTTGTGCAGGAGAAATTGATTTAAGTTACACAAAAAGAAACAAATGATATGTCATTTTTAAAATGTATGCATTAGGCCACTAACAACTTTGTATTTTTTTTTATTATCTTTTTTTTTTTTTTAAGTCAGTCGTATTACTTGGATAATGCTAGGAACCTGCTACATTGAATGATAGCAGGTCAATAGTACTATAATTAAGCATATACCATAGTGTATGCTAAAGTGTTAGCATAGAGCACCGGAGCAACTGGACAATTTGGTTTATTATACTGTAGTTTCATCACTTAATAGCTACATTAACCAGTGGGACAGTCTAGCAAAAAATGTGAGCGTTTCTTTAAAGTGATAGTTTGGATTTTTACACATACAGTGGTGTTGTCAGCTCCACGCGGGCTGAAAATACCTCAGCTGAAAATACTTCCTGGTGAAGTGCACATTCTCACGACAGAGGGAGTGGATAGGTCAAACTTGGAGGATCTTTAACTCTCCCGTGGAGTAGCAAATACCACCATATATGTAAAACCCCAAACTATCGCTTGAAGTTTCCTCTGTACAAAGATCATTTACTTGCGGATGTGCTGATTTTGTTTTCAGTTAGTTCTCACAGACACGCAGTTGTTTGAATGCACATATGAGGCCTTGCTGTAGACTCGATGGACTTGTCAAGAACTTCCCGTTCCTCCTGAGGGAGTCGAACTGACAACCTCCTGGGTGCCCTGAGATCTGAGCCCGCTGTGTGATAAGGAGGGCCTCTGTCACTGTGATCTGAACCCTCTCTGATTAGAGCACGCTGCCTGCAATAACTGCTCCTCAACGTTGCCTTTATACCACTCTCTTATCTGGGAACTCTGCCAAAATATCAACCCACCAGAGACAACAAATGGGAAGGAAAAGAGAGCACTGGAAGAGGGGGAGAGAAAAGAGAGGAGGGGAATGAATGAAAGAGAAAAGAGGGACAAGAAGAAGACAGAGAGCGGGGTGAAGGGAAGGGATAAGTGAAATTAGAGCCCTGGCGCATTTCATTCCCAAAATGACTGTTGAAGTGTTAAAAGTGCGGCCGGTGCAGCCGACTGGTCTGATTCCAGTTGGAAAGCAGCAGAGGCAGCGGCAGCAGCAGCAACATGTTGGCTGCTGATTGAAAGCAATAGCTTACCTCTGGGGAATAACAGATTCCCGTTTTTTTTTTTTTTTTTTTTTTTTTTTAGAATTTTTTA
>OMKZ01025043.1:15900-61781 GCA_900302535.1 Neoniphon sammara
TATTATTATTATTATTATTATTATTATTATTATTATTATTATTATTATTACTAAATACTAAGTACACATCTAGTCCAATGAAAATTTCTAATGTATTGGTCTAACCCTAGTTAAAGTATACTTCAAGGTAATATATTATTAATATATTACTTTCCACTGGTCCCTGTGTATTTTTGTGGATTTTATCTTTAGTGACTAAACCAGCTGTTGCTTCCTTGGTTATTGTGAGTGAGTTAAGTGTGAGTGTGAGTATGTAGGCTAGTTTTTCTGAGACTATGCATACTCAACAAACCTACCCTGGATAAGTCAGTGTATGAAGGTAGGCTATTATCATCAGAAGTGCATATTTCTCAAGAGATTAGGTAGAGATTTAAAGGAGGTTGTTTAACAGTTCCATCAGCATGGGGTGTTTCCACTACATTGGACGTGCCATTGATTAAGAAAATAATAAACAGTAATAAATTAACAGTAATAAATATCATGTTGATCAATTTTCATTAAATATTGAAATGAATATTCAGTCAGTCATTTTTGGCGCCTCAAATTCAGCCATTATCTGTCTTAAAAAATGGATCTCTATTGTTTTTCAACTTCACAGTTTCTAACTCACATTCTGCTCACATTTTATAATGACGTCTTACAGTGAGACACCTGAATTTTCATTGTTTTGCATGCATCTATATCATATCTATATATCTATCTATAGCAATATATCTATCTACATCTATCTGTCTCTCTCTCTTTCTCTCTCTCTCTCACACACACACACACACACACACACACACACACACACACAACCACTTCACTAACTAGCTGGAGCCTCGCCACTGCAGCTCATAATTATTTACCTTGTTTCCCTGCATCTTGTAAAATACAGTAAATAAACCTGTGAAGTTTCATGCAGGGAGTGTTTTCCTTTTCTAACGTGGCTGCGTGCAACAAATCAGGGAGACTAATTCAGCACTTCATTCCTTTATGCTGCCTTCAATTAATTCTGCAGCAGCGAAGCCCTGCCCTGAGTCGTGGCTTAACATGCACGATGAGAGTGACCTTACAAGCTCCACGCGCTCATTATCATAATGTCTCTCCTTGTTAATTGCTTTAGCTGCTGTCTGATTCATTGTGCGCCTTGCAAAACCGAAATGGGTTCAAAAACACACTCAGGCATGACTGTAACTCCTGCGTTTATCTCTTTGTCATAAGTTGCAGGGGAGGAGACGCTAATTTTTACATGCGTCAGCGCAACCATCTAACCTTTCAGTCGTCAAGGTCGCCACTTTGTTTGTTGCAGGAGCTCCAAAATGCAGTTGGTATTCAGAGCCTCAGCATCACTACGGCATCATTTCTATTTCCGTATTACCATAAACACGCTAGACCTGTGGGTAAATTTAAACGGGGCAGTGGGATCCGTCTGATGGAAAGCCATTTCATTTTTGACAGATATCATTTAAAACCTGATACAAAAAAAAAAAAAAAATGCCATCAGATATATTCCTGGATTCATATTATCTGGGCATCACTCAGACATACGGTGTAGGTCATATGATAGGCAACGGGATCCAGAATGAGGAATATATGAGGACATTATGACATTAATATGGCAAGAGCAGGGCGGTTAGATAGGAGTATGCGCAGGGTCAATAAGCTAACAAATATTTATTTATATTTAAATACAGACCATATGTTTCATATCTATTCCATGTTTAATTTAGCATTGGAAACTATTAGTAATGTTTGCAAGAAATGATTAAGCAAATCTGTGCATGTAAAAAATCCATACTCTTTACCATGCCCCACTCTTGCAGTATATATTCCAGTAATATTATCTCTGTTCTGTTTGATTGTTATTATTTTTACTATTCTTAATATTTCTATTGTTTTAATGCCAATTTTTTGCATGCCTGCATACTGTTTTACTCTTACTGCTGCAACAACATAATTTTCCCTTTGGGATCAGTGAAGTTTCATTTTGTCTTATCTTAAACCTCCTGCAGTGTAAGTAATCCATAATTTTGACTCTTATTTGCTGCCTTGTACTCCCTTTTGGGCATCTCCAGTGGGATTCATGTCTTGTTTTGTTCCAGCAACTCCTCCCAAAAAATATCTGTTGTTGAGGTATAGTCTATTCCTCCACTTGCAGTATTGTTTGAGAGCAAGGGAAAACCGACAGAACAACAGATGACTGAACTAGAATAAGGCAAAGGCTTGAGGAGAGATTGAGAGATGGATTTTGGTCTCTTTACATTCCCTTGGCTGCCTGCCTGTTCCTGTTCCTATCTGTCAGTCATGCCGCCTCGGAGGAGACCTCCCTGAGTGGCAGTACAGGGCGGGAAACATTGCTGCTGCCTTGAGGGCTACGGGGGTCGAGCGAGTATGGAGCAAGAGTGGGTGGGGAGGGTGGGGGTCGCGGTCGCTGACCCTGCAAAGAGTTCAGGTCGAGAGCAGCAGGACCACCAGACCTCGCAAACCACACAGCAGAATACACCCACCACAGAGCCCAAACCTGACTGTTTTATACTCAGGTCATGTTCAGCTGTTACGATTTCGATGTCTTCCAGGCACATGGCTTTTTGTGTCGCATTCTGAGATATGCCCTGATGAGGCTGAGGCTGTGGCAGAAGACGACGGATTCTGTGAAACGCTTCCAAAAAAACCTTTGTTGGGACTCGTTTAAAGGAGTTCTCATTAGGGAGAGACTAATATTTGGTTATACCACGGATTGGCTTCATCTCTAGACTTCATGTAGGGATGATACTGTTGGATCATGCCCTTCTCCGCCTCTTAGATGAGGCTTCTCTCAGCTTAGTTTACTCCATCTGCTTGCCTGTGTGCATCAAGCTATCTCTCTCTCTCTTTCTCTCTCTCTCTCTTTAGCCTAGAGACTTGGATTTAGCTCTGGCATTGTCCACATGCTAGGGAAGGAATTTGGCCGCGGGATGTGCTGGGACATTATTCCGGCAGCTGGCTTGGCCCAAGCAGAGGCTGGCAGTACCAGCAGTGCTAGTAATGGCAAGAGCAGTGACTCTAGTGCCATAGAGCTCACCCAGAGACCCAGCTCAGTGTCTGCCGGGGGTATCTGTTTGCCCAGAGTACTGCGGGAGACAAGTAGCTCTCCACAACTCTGACTTGAGGCGTATTTGTTTGCCTTTTTGCCATCTCTGAAACAGTGTGTTCTTCTTGTTGTAAAAGCCTTTAGTTTGGTCGATCATTATATCCATTTTATTTTTTACCACAGTGCCATCACCAGATAAAGTCAAATTTAGGTCAGCTAGTCAGAGATGAGACACTCATTCTGCTATAGCTATATCAGACTGCATTTCTATACCTGGGGTTTTAGATTCAAATTATATTAAAATCAGAAAACTTGATATATAACCAGATATGATCACGTAGCTCTTTTCAACAGCCTAACCCACAGTATGTCAGCTAACTGTGACCCACCAAAAATACACCAAAATTACAGGTTAACACAACATAAATCTTTCAACAACAGCATTCATTCAATGCAGATACATTTATTCAAATGAGTGGGCTGCAGATGAGGGGATTATTCAAGCAGGACTTCTCCTCCACTCCTTGTTTTTGGCAGGACTGTTGGTCCTCTGTTTTTATAGCGATGTCATCAGCCTAAGAAAGAATAAGAAGTAACGTTTTCATTTGAAGCTTTTGAACACTGGATGCAATATGATTTTAGGGTAACAGAATTCATTTGATCGTGAAAACGAGCATGAAGACTGAAATCACAACTTACATCAGCGGATTTCTTTTTCTTCGTCCTGAATATGTGGGATAGCCAAGAAAAGCAGCCACACTTATTCTTTTCCCTCGATTCTGTAGACAGACTGGCTTTGGCACTGGAATTCTGTGGTTCTGCAGGTTCAGTTTCCAAGGTCAGATGCTTGGTGTCTTTGACCTCATGCTGCAAATTTGCCACAACCATGTCAGCAACAACAGTCTTAGACTCATGAGGAAGAGCGGATGAACATGAAACTTCGGCCTCCTCATGAAGGCTGGTTATAGCCGTGGACTCCTGCTCTAGGATGGTTACTGCCTCGTTTTCAGCAGCCTGAATATCCTCAGGTAGAATAGCTGAGGTTGGACCATGGACCTCCTCCATCAGGTAGGTTTGAACCTTGTCCTGAACATCTTTGGTCTCCAGAAAAGGTGAAAGGTGATCAGCCTGGCTCTCCTTGAGCTCATGGGCTAGGCTTGATAGAGCCATAGCCTCAAGGTTCAAGATGGCTGGTACCTTGTCCTCTGCTGCAATCATAGTTTCACCCTCCACGATCAGGCTTGTTGGTGCGTTAGCCTGAAGAGCAACCGGGATCGTTGGACATTCATTGGTGATATTATTCCCCTCGCCACATTCATGTTTATGCAGGACACTGATAGCATCTTCAACAGTGGGCTCAACCCCTATAGGAGAGTCGAACATGTCCTCCTTAGCAATCAAAGGGTATTGTTTGTCCTCTTTTTCCATGTCCTGGAGGAGTTGTGTCACTTTAGAATCACGTTTTACTAGTGGCTCCCATTCATCAACATGATCTTGAATAAGTCCATGGGAAGGGGTGGAGTCAGCCACAAATCCCTCCATGTCCAAATCAAAGAGAGGATCCGTCATTTCAGAGACAGTTTTGACCACTGGCTCCCACTCATCCAGGCAGCCCAGAGTAGGTGCATGAGGTGGGCAGCAGTTGGCCGCACATCCAGATATGTTACATCGGGAGGCATAAAGGTACCTGTTTCCATCTACCTGCATGTAGTAGTCACTGTCAAAATTACAGGAGCAGTGCTGAAGCAACGTCATTGTCCTAATGGTCTTCATGTCATCAGTAATTTGTGCCACACCAGATGGAGCCTCAGCAAGGCTTAGCATGCTGGATGGTGCTTCAACATTCTGGTCTGGGCGGATGGATGCTTGAGCATTTCCTAAAGCTATATCCTCGGTCATGAGAGGAGGCTCTTCAGGAGGAAGGTCTCCATCATGCAAGAGATGCTTGTGTGCTGATGAAGCTGAGCTGACTCCCGGCTTGACAAATCCACAAGCACATGTGGAATCTAGACCAACATCAGATTGAGCTGGCTGCACGGAGTCCAGCTCAGCAATCTCTGCAGAGAAACTAGGGGCTTCAGCATAAAGGTGTCGCCTCTCTAGGACGCTGTGTTCATGGCAATTGTTATGAAGGGCACCATTTAGAGTGACAGTTGGTATTGATGCTGAAAGAAATGCAATGACAGCATCTTAGTAACTTCGCTAAGACAAATTACCATGGTGCCACCTGATGCAACTTAACAGAAAATTAAACAATTAATTTTAGTGAATTTACAACTCCTTTCAACACAAATGTCCTGTCTGTCCTGTCTGTCTGTCTCTTGTTTACCTGTTCTATGAAATAGTTTGTATTAACATTTCCGGTATTAAAAAAAAACAAAAAACAAAAAACTGAAAATATGTCTGCCTTACCAGGATGGAAATCACTCTCCATGTTTGCCATTTGCAAACATATATTGTTGGATATTGTTATAGTTTCTCCAACTTAGTGCAAGGAGAGATCTCTTGGTCAATTGGTCAAGTGAAGACTGATCAGAGATAGCAAAAGTTTGTCTATGTTCAAGTTAGCAGCAGCCATTACAAGGCTGATGTTCTAAATTCTGTGAGCTGTGCCTGCATTCTGTCCAGCTGCATTTTATAAATTCAAAAGATGCAGTTCAGTCATCAGCGAACTCTGATGAGTGACATATCTAACTTGCCATATGGTTTATAAAATAAACACTATAAATACACTTAGACAGAACTGAACATTCAGCATTTGTATTAAATACCATCTTTTCTATATGTGAGGAAAGCATCTCACCCTTCACTTACTTGCTTGCTTACTCACTTACTTGCTTCTTACTTCACTTTCACTGTTTTAGACAAGAAGTGATCATACTCTCATGATATTTCAAGAATATTTGTCCACTGACTGTCCACCAACCCAAGCAACATGTGCATAAATGCACAAGTAGTAAAACAGGTGTATATTAAACTACTCCTCTCTATACCTGCACACTTTCAAACTACATCACTTCTCTAACAACTCCTCAAACATCATTAGTAGACATAAACGTACACATACATATGTATTAGGAAATAAATATTGTTTTGCCATGGAGGATTTAATTGCTAATTTCCATTGCACTTGAAGTGCATTGGAATTTCCCATTTGGAATTTCTCATCCTCATTCAACATTTCACTTCTTTAGGCAAGATGTCAATTTCAAGTACAATTGCTCTCTAATCTTACCTGCTATTACTAGATATTACTGATATATCAGCAATTTTTAGGGTTAGGGTTTGTATATCTCTTCATTCAAATCGAGTATTATGGAGCAATATCTGTTCAATGCAATGAAATAAAAGCTGTTTTATTTTGAAAATGTAACAATAAATCTTCACACCTTATAGTAGCTGTGGATTTTCGCACAACTCCCACAATCCTCTTCTCATTTTCTGGAAGAACTACACATCACTGCCATCAATGTGCCTTGGGAGCAAACCTGTATTTATTTCTGTTTAAGATGTTGCGAAATTCAAAGAAAAAGCACTATTTCTAGAAAGTGCTAACTTTGTGACCTGACTGCAGGTGTCTGCCGTTGCTGTGTTTCGTGTGTTTTGTTAATGGCTGCAGTGTGTTTCTTGTCTCAGTGCAGCGTGCGTCTGTGTGTGTTCCTGTGTTGCTGGTGTGTAGTGACTGCGCAGGGTAAGGCTGAGTGCTGCTGTCACCCATCGTGTGCAGCAGCACCCAGAGCTGGATTAATGACTCCCAGCCCCACAGTGTTGCCACAAGGCTCCTGCCTAGACAGGCGTCCCCTGAGACGGGTTACTGCAGAAACGCGGCGATAATCTTGATTTTGGAAGCAGATCTGGCAATGATAACACCCCCACCAGCCCACCACCTGAACACCTCCCCACCCCTCTCAGTCCTTCTCCACCTCTTCCCCAGCATCCAAGGGCGCTTTCACACATGGAGTATTTAGTCGGTTTAAATCGAACCCTGGTGCGTTTACCCCCTTGGTGCGGTTCCTTTGGGTGTGAGCACAGCAATCACACTTGGGTGCAGACCAAAACAACCAGTCAGACACCTCCTGTGACAGCTGGTCTCGGACCGCTTCCAAGAAAAACTTCAGTGCTGATTGATTAGAGTGAGAATACAATTCAACCCTGATTTGACCCATTTGTAGGAAGTGAACCAAACACCCTGTGTGTTACTATTACAAATTGTAGTAGAAATGCTTTGGATCAGCGTCTCTAGTTATACCGACATCTGACGGTATAACTAGAAAGAGTAGATAGACACATTGACACATTGTTGACAACCTGGAACCTTAACAAGTGTTCACACTGAGCAACATCCTCCAAATGTGTTTGGTAGGAAAACCAGAGCAGGATTACTGCCAGTATCACCAAATGTAACTGCGGCACCAGCTCCATGTTCTCCATGCTCAGTTGATTCCTGTAATATATAAGCTCGCTTCCAAAAGGTTTGTTTACATTTCCGCCACTTTATCTCTGACCAGAGAATGAAAGACTTTAGCGTTTCCCATGATCAAATATTTTTTTTATTATTTTTTTCCTGTTCCACTTACATTTGTGCTGGGTTAATCTGAATCAAACCAAATAGAATAAATAGAAATAGAAAATGAACCAAAAGTATTTTTGAATTACAGTATAGGTGAGACATTACCCTACGACTGCTACTACATCTATATATCTACATCAGATGCCTTTGGAATCAGAATCAATATCTGAATCACTTCTCTGGGTTAGAGTGATAAATATTAATTTATTCCCATATATTTGGCATGCTTTTATTTAAAATCAGTCATGTTGTCCACCTCTGACATGATGGGAATTTCCTCCCTCACCAAAGCTACATAAAACCTGGAAAGCCTGACATGATGCTTTCTTTTATTTGCATTTTACATATTAATTTAATTATTTGATACTTTTTCCTAATTTAATTCTTTATTTAAAGGCAGTACTGTAAGATCCCAAGATTCCCCTACAACTGAGTTGGTGCAGTGGGGCACCCTGATTGAAGAGCTGATAGCTCTAAAAGAATTTCATTAGTCCGGGTTGTGGTCTTGAGTTGTAATTTCTCATGATGGTCTAAATGCGATTTCACAGGCATTTCCACCCTGACAGGAATAAAACCCCTCAATAATTGTAATCTTTTGGGAAGAATATGCTAAAACTAGATTTAGGCACAAAATATTGGCAATGGAAAAATGTCAGTCTTGGACCTCAAAAACTAATATTGGTTGGACACAGGTGTTTGGACCCAGTGGCAAGAAAATGAAAATGGGATCTTATTGTTAGTGGACTTGTCTTTTGTCCTCTCCTTTTGAGCAGTTATGGGAGTGACATGCTGTCTATAATGAGCTGGTTTCAGCTTGGTTGTTGCCATGAGCCATCATTAGATCTGGTACCCATGGTGCAAGGCTTCTGGCTGTGTGCACTGGCAACCTAGCTGAGGTTACTGAAAGCACTGACTCATAGAGGCAGAGAGGTGGGGGATGGTGGCAGGGGTGGGGGTAAGGGGTTTATGATTATAAGAGAGAGCAATAAATTTGAGAAATGTATTCAGTTCACATATTTCGGGAGAGTTGTTGTGCCAAGTAGATGCACACTGGTAGATGGACTAACCTTCACCCTGCTAGTCCATAACCTCTGGAGAGCCATGTAAACTGATGAATGACTACTCCACTACCAGGCCCCATGTTTATTCTTACTTCAGGTCATTTTGGGCAGCCTAGCAAATAATTGCTTCTGTATGCCATAGTGTATAGCATTATTCAGATTTCAACATGCTTCATAACCGCAGTGCTTGTCATTTTAAAGCCCACAGCTAATCCTGAGCTCACAGTGCACATACTGTGAATCTCCTGGCCAAGCCAAGAAACTTTAGAAAACGTACATATTAAAGTGTTGCTGTGAGAACCCTTGTAGCAGATTCCTTTCTCTGCTCATTATCTGCTTGCTGGGAAAAACCCATCAGATTCAGTTGAGTGTTAAGACTATTAGTCCTCCTGACAGTGTGTCTTAGTCACGGGACAGTGGATTCTGCTAGTTAAGCAATATGGCAGAGCTCTGCTCATAGTCATGTCTATGGTCCATTCAAGGCCTGGGCATTTGTATGCCTGACAGAGTAGGGCTGTTTTTAATTAGTAAGGCTCCTCTTAAAAACTTAAAACTCATTGGTGTTCCTTTGAGCAAGATCAAATACAGCACAGTGTGGATGCTGAGGGGGGTAAGTGTTCATCCCTCTGCATTCTGCATTGTACTATGAAAACTCATTAACAGAGAGAGACATAGAGGTGTTGTACTCTGTATCCCACGAACTGTAATCAAAGAAGGGTGTGGTAAACCAATATAACTCACACTCAGCTATGTTCTGAAGCTGTGTTGAGAACGCTACACTATGTTCTGAAGTGGTGCAGCTGGGTACATTACACATTCAGCCTTCCATTACTGTGTATTGTGTTAAAGATTGAAAAGGATTCTTTTGTAGTCTTTCTACATAATTATTATTAATACAGAAGTGAACAGGAAAGGTAGAAGCAAGAGATAGAGAGGTTACAGCTTCTAACATGTATGTGGTGTACAGTTTTCACTTCGTTTTCATGGCACCATCCAAGTTTTGCCTCACGTTCATTTTCCATGGCAATGGGTGATGATGGGACAATCTTGCGCATGGAATTCTGGGATTGGAAGTGAAGCGAGATAGTCTTTGAGAATGTTCCCTGCTCGTTTACATAAAGATGAAAATTGTGAGCTTTATCATGTGACAAGAATTTTTTAAATTTTGCCAGGCAGTGGCCAGTGAGATTGGGTAGGGGTGCTCAAAACCCCCAATGAAAGTCTAATCAAATGTTTAAAATAGGCAAGGTAGAACTAAAATGAATCTAGAATCAGAAACTGCATGGTATGTTTTTCACCATAAATATATTCACAGAGCTATTTTGATGGCCTGTTTCTGTTGTTTTAGGCAGATCCAACATATATGTGGATAGTGAAGACAGTGAGAAATGGAGGAGAAAATTGCTGCGTTTGTTCACCTGGAGCGCTACGATACGACTCTGTGTTCACATACAAACGATGGAAATGACTCCCAAAACCCAATAGCATGGGTGCTGGATCAAAAAATACTGTGCAGAGTTGAAATAAACTGATCCACACGCCAAGTAGCTAGTGTTTCAAAGATTTTTATTTGCCGTCACGTTTCGAGCACAAGGCTCTTCCTCAGCCACACAGAGATGTATTACAACAGACGAACAACTGCAAATTCCCCTTTTATATCCTCATTGAGCGGGATGTTCACTGTATTTTCTTGACTTGTTTTCGACATGACCACTGGTGACCAACTGCTGGTGAAGGACGCAATACCTTTCTCTCATGTTACAGTGAGATGTAGTTGTACTGTTCGCCCACTGAGCCACAAGGACAACACACACTGCAATTCAAATGAAGGTCAACAGTGCTATGTGTAGCATTTTAACACCAATAAATTATTACCACATGAATTTATTATATAATTACCATAATCAAATGAGACCATCATTGAGAAGACTGGCATTTTCAGGTGCATTTTACATTGCGTGTAACTGTATTGAATTTTGCTGAATTGCTTTATGGTACAAAGTCACATTGCTTCATGAAACAAAACGTTAACAATTTTTACTTTGCAGTTGATTCACACCTTTATTCCAGTTACACTATTTTAACAAATTTGAATATAAGTCATGATGGCCAAAGTCATGGCTATAACAGGGGTAAAAGTCATTAACTGTATTCCTAGCATTAGTAAGACGACCTTTGAATCACCTTTACCCTGTCCAATTTCCAAGCTTTGCCTTTTTTCAGGCTCATTTTGCATGAGAGGGAGAATTACAATGTACAGGGTAATGAAATCGCCCTGCTTTGTTGTTGGAAGAGGACATAGAGTAAATAACATGGTGAGTAAATGCGCTGGTGATTAGCTTTATTGGGGTGGTAAAACTAATGTTGAACTTGTAGAATAATACGCTTAATAACATAGCCACCACTGAGTCATCAGTACCCACAATGGCCACTCTCATTATTACCCATTTTGCGGTGTGCTGTCGAGGGACGGATCAAACAGAACAGTGTGGGTGAGTCAGACCCAGGTCTAAAGGTATTCAGACACATATCTACACAAAGGAAGCTCAAAAACAAGGCCCCAGGGCTCCTGCTCCTATACCTAAAAATCACAAAGGCTTCAAGCCACGGAGATACTCTGCTGGTATGTTCCCTTTTTTGCTTTTCATACCTTTGCTGTGAGAGCCTCTCATTAAAGGCCTCTCTAACAGGTCCGCTGAGACTGTTTTAGCAGATAAATAGCTGCTCTTTCAATCTGTGACCTCTGAGACTGGAGCGGGACCCGGAGGACCTTCTGTCAGTCTGATGCATAATAAACAAGGTTTGTGGTGACATTTGAACCCAGGATACAGCCGTTATTATGACCATCATCACTGTTGCTTACCAGAAAAAATAATTCTCCATTTATATCAAAGCAAGTACTTCTTTGTATGAATAATCTATGCACACGCCTTTAGGGTGGTAGTCCAACAAAGGTGTCAAACACTTTGTAGACTCACAAAAATGCTAAACTGAGAAAAATTCTATACTGATTCCTTATATTCAAAATCCTTAAAAAAGACTGAGGTCAAAATTGGCACCCACAAATTTGCTTGGTAGATCATATAGGTCATATTTGAGATTATGTTGGAGAACACACAAGAAATACTCCAACATTTTGGGCAAAATACCCCTTTTTCTGACTTACCCAGACTGAGACAAGATGTTCAATACTATTTTCACCTCTGTATGTCAGCTGGTTCAGTTCCTATTGGTGGCATTTCATGTTAGCTTAGCATAAAGACTTGAAGTCTACAGGAGTCATTAGCCCATCAAAGTAAAAAAAAAACCAAAACCTTACAGCAACTCAGAAGCTGTCTTATTTACTTACTTATTGAATGTACAGAGGTGAAAATGGTATCAAACATCTTGTCTCAGTCTGAGTAAGTCAGAAAAGGGGTATTTTGCTCAAAATGTTGGAGTGTTCCCTTAAGAAAAATCCTTGTATAAATCTGGATTCTAGCCAAATCACTGACCTGGTCGGGACAATATTTGGTGAAGTTTGTAGTGGGAATGTATAGTCCCAGAGCTGATTGTTCTAAGGGTGGATAGGGTCATAAATGTACACAGTCAGCTAATAATGGCCTGGGTTGGCAGGTCCCTGCTGCTTTTGTCCTCCATAGGTCCTGTTAACGAGTGGGAATCAATTACACAGATTAACTATTTACTGACAGCCTGGCATTCACTCCTGCTTGTTGGCACTGTCTGCACCAGTAGGAATTCATGCAGGATGAGCCTTCACCAGTGGATAGAGACTAGAAACGCCAATACATTAAACATGTAGTTTAAAAAAGCTTGACCTTCTGACTTTTTAATGAGCAGTGATTCTTTCAGAACATGAAATTCAACTGAAAGTGAAACCCAACAGCTACATCTCTTAAATGTTGGATAGGAAAGTACAGATTTTCTATATTTTCTTTTAGGTTCTGATTTAGATTGTACTCGTCTAGTGGGGAATATGACTGTGCAATGAAGTGAATAGGTTTTGCTCAGCCTCAGGCTATTCCTCATCATGGTAGAAACCTGACGGCAGGCACCGCTGAGGCTTTGTGTGGGTCTGTACACTGTGTGTCAGTTTTTGACCTCGTCCTCGGCCTTCTGACAATCTGGACAGCTGCGAGTTTCTCAGATCTAGATAAGTGTGAGAACAGTTCACTTGAGTTATATGGGCCTGATGGGAATATTAAAAGACACATTTATTTTGGGCTTGGGGCTCTCTATGAGGGTCAGTAGCAGGCAAGTCTATGAACACTGTGAGTTTTAGAGAGGTGTGAGGTTCACCTGAATGCCAGTATATGATGAGAAATATGATGAAGAAAAAATGTTTTTTCTTTTTTGTCCTCTGCGGGACCTGCAACATACTGTACATTAGATACTCAATAAGCAGATCCACATCTGAGTAAACATCACTGGTTCTAGAATTCATTTTCACAATCTCACAATCCTGTTGAGAGATGGACTGATTGTATCTGAGCAGGGCCAGCCCAAGACATAAGCAAACTAAGCAGCTGCTTAGGGCCCCGTGACCACTAGGGGGCCCCCAAGAGCAATTAACTGAAATAAAAGAAAAAAGTAATTAATTATTTTTTTTTTCCATGTGTGAGTGATGATGATTCATATATTATCAAATCTACATAAAAAAACAAATAAACAAACAAAAACAATATTTGATAACAGAGTGTAGATTCAATACTGCCTCACTGCTCTAAATGTCAGAGCTCCGCTAGTAACGTGTGCAGTGCACGGTGACATTTTGTATCCCACTTAGTACTATATCACTTTGAATATTAAGTGTAAATCAACCCCAGGCTGCTCTTGTAGCTGAATTTGCTACCATTTCAGATTAAAAACCATAGATGGGTAAAACATGCCAGGCTGTTCTTTGATGTTTTATGTATTGATTCTCTGTGAGGGCCCCAAAATTAAATTTTGCTTAGGGCCCCATGGAGGCTTGGGCCAGCCCTGGCTGCTATAGCCAAGGGAAGAAAGTTCAAGCAAAAAGGTGCTCATTTGCAGACTAGGAAACTCCTGTACCCTATATCTGCTGCTGGATGGGAGCAGAATGAAAAATGAGTTGAGGGGTGATTAAGATCCTATTATAAGTCCTTTGCAACAAAGTGATACAACTGTTGCTAATGCATCTATGTTAATGCAAATTGTTTGTCTAATCCAAAATCTGATAGTGAGATTAGAGCCGTTGTTGATTTGCAGTCTGTAGCCTATGGTGCCACTTCACCACTGTTTTACTGTCAGACATAATGATGGCCTTTCTAGGGATGAAGAGTGTGTGTAAGGGTCAAAATAATTCGACCGGTATGTCATCATTGACTGCACCGAGGGAAAACCAAATAAAAGAAGCTGATTTGCTAGGTTCAAAAATGTTGTGCACACGGTTCAGCTCTACAGAAACTCCAGCAACTCCAGTCTGCAGTTTTTCCCTTGAGCTATTTGTGATGACTTTTGCGGTGCCCTGAAACATTGGCGGAGTGATACCTCTTCGCTTCCCTTTCCTCTCTGCCGTACAGGCACGCGGGCTCCGCTGCTGTCTCTGCTTTGATTGTTGTGGCTTCTTGTCATCCCGGCGAAAGTTGGCCTCACAGTCAAGTGATTTTATTTTGCTGTTATATTGAAGAAATATGGCAGACTCTCAAGACGACAAGCTTTACAGATCCGAGTATGCCAAAAGTGGCCGCGCATCATGCAAGAAATGCAAGGAAAACATTGCTAAGGACTCGCTACGAATGGCTATCATGGTGCAGGTAACGCTACGACGTCTTGAGTCTGTTCGTCTGCAGATACCAGCTAATTTAGCTAACTACTACTGGGACTAGCTTCCACGCTGGAGATAACTTATCCGCTTCTAAAAATAGCTGGCATGTTCTGTGTATTTATTCAGTATTTATCGACCCTTTCGAAGCTGCGAATGCGTAGTTTGCGATATGTTTTAAACAGTCTTGCGACAGGCCCTCGTTAGCATTTAAATGGCTAGCGATTGTGTTGTTCACAAAGAGCCGCTAATCTTGGTGTAATATATGAGTCTCATCTTTGAGTTACGCATACTGGAGCAGTAGAAATCATAGCAAACAGCGGGTTATAGGTTCGGGATTTACGGAATTGTATGTTGTGCTCTTAGACTACAACAGTTCAACTAATATTTGTGGATGAGCAACTCTCAAACGCCAGAAACCAGAGAAACGAAACTTGAACATGTGCAATTATCCATATGTAAAATCGGGGCGTGTGCACGGAGAATGAAACGTTTTAATGGTGATTGCACTTGCCTGTATGTGTGGTATTATTAAATCGGAGTGAATTAAGTACTACTGGTTAAGCATCATTGTATAGAGTATATACTATTTCTGCTTTCACTGCTGTAAGTTGCACTATCCTCGACTTCTTCTATGGCTGCACAAAATCAGTCTCCTGATTCATGGCCCTGGAGCAGATCCAGATATTCCAGCTCTGCTTCACACTGACACAGTCGGACTGAATCTCTTCAGATGAGCATAAATCAGAATGTACACAGGTTCATCACTTTATGGCCTATAACATTTTTATGAACAGCCACATTTCAACAACCCCTCTCTGTCACATTCTTGTCTGAATTTATGCTTTGCACTGCATTGCAATTCTATATACAAAAGCAGCCCATTACATCGGTCTTATGCCTGTTTTATCTTAAAGCAGTCTTTCACATGTTGAACCTTTCCTGTTTGTTTTTGTGCCCTAGTCACCAATGTTCGATGGGAAGGTCCCCCACTGGCACCACTTCTCGTGTTTCTGGCAGCGAGCATCAGCTCAGTCCACGGCTGATATTGCAGGGTTTTCTGACCTGCGCTGGGAGGACCAGGAGAAGGTCAAGAAAGCCATTGAAAGTGGTGGAGCTGCCGGAGGTGAGCAGCTTATTTTTTTTTTCCTCTCACTCCCTTGACATTGGTAAAATACCATAGTGCCAAAAGTCAGTGGCCAATCAACCTAATTAATTAGCTTACTGAATGTTTTGTCAGCTCTCTGGCTCCATATTTAGAGATTAAGAAGGCTCCATAGCTTCCTTAATCTCATCTAGGGAGAATACAGTACTGTAAGGCTGCTTGGCCTGCTAAATAACATCAGCAAATGGACCATTAGCATAGCATCTTAAAAACATGCATAGAACCTCCTGCACTTCCCAGTGAACACAGTTCAGTGGCAACAGGGCTGTGGTTAAAAAAACAACAACAAAAAACTTTTCCTTTTTTCTGGTGACTTTTATCTATTATTTTTTATTTATTTATTTACTTATTTTTACATATTCCTTTACATATACTTAATTGTAAGGATCACAGTGGAAATAAGCCTTCTGGCTTTTTTGTGTTTGTTATCCTTGGCAATTGTCAACGCACATTACTATGCCTTTGCTATTGATGTATAAATCAGTCAATCAATCAGTCATTATTACGTTATTGACAGTCGTTCACTGGCTTGATACTGAAAGCTGAATAACTTCCTCATAGGTAAAGGGGACCAAAAGGGTGGAGCTAAAGGAGAGAAGACACTGAATGACTTTGCAGTGGAGTACGCCAAGTCGAACCGCAGCACATGCAAAGGCTGTGAGCAGAAAATAGAAAAGGTTAGAAGAGCTTTTTATTTGCACACAACTAAACTCCTGCTTGGATAAAACAATACATACCCTGCCTGAACAAGTTTTAAGTACAAGTAACAGCTCTGCTCAGTCTGAAATCTGCATGTAAATGTTCTGAAAGATTTTAATTGTTAAAAAGAATTTGATGAAAATTTCTACCCAAACTCAAAGATCAGGTTCAAACTTTTCACGCATGGTTTGTTGCCCTCTGTCTCAAGACTGACTAACCTTTTGACTAACAATGCTGTGAATTTATGAATTTATCAACTAAACATTGTATATCATGTAAGCCTGACCATATGGAATAATTTTATTTTTTAAATCAAAGTCTCTGACCCGCTGGCCTCTATTTCAGGACCAGATTCGTGTGTCAAAGAAGACTGTGGACCCAGAGAAGCCCCAGCTAGGTTTGATAGACCGCTGGTACCACACGGCCTGTTTTGTGAGCCGCAGGGAGGAGCTGGTCTTCAAGCCTGAGTACAGTGCCGCTCAACTGAAAGGTTTCAACGCCCTGCGGGCTGAAGACAAGGAGGAGCTGAAGAAGAGGCTCCCTGCCGTCAAATCTGAAGGGTGAGAGGGAGCAGGGAGGGTTTCTCTGAGGTGGTTTTAGTTGGAATGGTGGTGCTGCTACAGCAACATGGGTGATGCTTGATGAGAGATGGAAAAGGGAATATTGGAGAACAGTGTTGTGGCGCTCACAGTTCCAGTATTTTCTGTCTAGACCGGTTAGAATATTGTCATCTGTTGACCCAGTCCGTTGTGGTCAGCAGGGCTCCAGTCTAAGCCTCTCTGTCATGCAGGGTCCTGCAGCACAGGAAGATAGCTTTGAAGGTGTTGCGGAAAGCCCTCATTGTGTAGGCGTACAGGAACGGGTTGACGGCGGAGTTGGCATGTGACAGGATGATGGCGGTGAGCAGCAGCTCCAGCGGCACGGGGCAGCGCGGGCAGAGCAGAATGAAGCAGTTGATGATGTGCAGCGGGATCCAGCAGACAGTGAACATGAAGAGAACCAGGAAGAGAGACGTAGCGGTCTTCATCTCCTGGCGCATGCTGGCTGCCGCCCTCGTTTGCCCCTCCTCTCCGCCGCCGTGCTCAGCAGCGATTCGTCGCACCTGCCGCTTCACGGTGGCGAAGATCTGGGCGTAGATGAGGAACATGACCACCAGGGGCGTTAGGATGCATGCAAAGAAATTGAAGTAGACCATGTAGTTCATGTCCACCACGAAGACGAAGAAGCAGTAGCCTGAATCCGGCGGAGGCTTGTGCCAGCCCATCAGCGGGACGAGGCCGATGAGGAACGCCAGCAGCCACGTGCCAAGGATGATCAGCAGGGCATTGCGGGGCGTCATCAGCACCTGGTAGCGGAAGGGCAGGAAGATGGCCACGTAGCGCTCCACCGCCACCGCCAACAGGCTGAAAATGGAGCTCTGGGTCAGCATGATCAAAACACTCAGCATGAGCAGACACAGGTAGAGGTTGTAGCGCGGCATGCCCATATCAGTCAGGATGGCGCAGGGTATGGCGAGCATGCCCACGCAGATATCAGCCACCGCGAGCGACACCAGGAAGTAGTTTGTGACGGTTCGCAGCTTCCGGTTCAGACCCACGGCAACACAGACCAGCAAGTTGCCCACCGTGGACAAAACGGCAATGACCAGCTCAGCCACCATGTAGGCCACGTTAGGGGAGATGACCAGGTCAGCAGGCGGAGGTGGAGGAGAGAGGGAGGAAGAGGAGGAGGAGGAGGAGGAGGAGTTCCAGAGAGGTTGCAGGAATGGAGAAGACAGATGTGATGGGTTTCGAGGGAGGAGAGAAGTGTAGAAGTTCAGCAGCGCAGTGGTGGTCTCCATAATTGTCCTAAATAGAGAAATAAGATCAAGTCAGGTTTCTGGCTTGATTACTGTAAGGACATTTCTTCTTCTTGCAAAACGAAGTAGATTTCCTGTAAAAGTAGTAGGATTACTTACCTGTCAAGGCAGGTTCTTAAAAATACACACGTGTGATGGTATCTCTAGTGCCAACAGACTGCACTGGTGTCATCCTTTAGTCACCCATCTCAACAAAGTACTCCTGTCTTTACACTGAAGGTCACACACACACTGTCTGTTGAGCTGTTGCTGCATCTGACTGAGGCTGGTCGAGCCTGTTTTATAGAATTCCTGACGTCCCCTCGGGTTTTCTGATGTGGGATGTTTGTCACATGTTTTTGTTGTACTTCAAAGGATCGGACCGACTGACTGCTAGGGGATGGTCATTAAGTAAAGTTTGTGTGTGTCTTTCCCTTTTTTAATGTGTGTGTCTGAGACAGAGCGTGTACACATGTACCTGAGGGGAGTAAAAATCTCGTAGGAAGCTGATTAATTTTTCTTATTAGGATAGGGAGGGTGACATCAGTAATGATGCCTGGGGACATGGAGACGTGTTCCAGCTTGTGTGTGTGTGTGTCCATGTCCATCAACTGATGGGGCACTAATGAATTTATTTAATGAGTGAAGGTGTCGTATTCAGGCCTGTTTTTCCCTGACCTTGGCTGTTGTCCCGTGTCCCCTCTGACCTCATTTAGGAAGTTCACTAAGGGTTTTTATCAAGGGACATCAATTTAATCCATTCAAACTCTTTTCTGACCAAGCAGAATTTGTCTAAAAAAACAGTTTGAACTTTCTCTTTGTTCTTACAGAAAGAGGAAAGGTGATCAGCTGGACGGAGTATCAAAGAAACAGAAGAAGGAGGAAGAGGAGGAGAATAAAAAGCTGGAGGAGCAGTTGAAGGTTTTTCCACCTTATTTTTGTTTTTGTAACATTTTGGCTCAAACAGATTTCACAGTGTGTCATGGAAACAGACGGCGAGTTTGGAGAAAGAATGACAGCTTTTCTAATACATTCTGTGTGTGTGTGTGTGTGTCATATCTACAGGAGCAAAGTCAGCTGGTATGGGGAATCAAGGACAAGCTGAGGAAATACTGTTCCACTAACGACATGAAGGAGCTGCTGATTGCGAACAGACAGGATGTTCCCTCTGGAGAGTCCAACGTGAGGAGGCCTCGTCTCTTTATATCAGCTCTCATTTTCCATGAATCTGAACTTCTGCTGTATTCTGAATAATTACTTGACATTGAACGATTGACAGGTCACGTTTTAAAGGACAAATGTAACTGTTGCACCTGTGATTCCTGATGCTATTCTCTGACCAGCAAGCGTGTGCTGTTTGATTGACAGGTGGTGGACTGCCTGGCAGACGGCATGGCTTTCGGGGCGTTAGAGCCCTGTAAGGAGTGCAGCGGCCAGCTGATGTTCAAGGGTGATGCTTATTACTGCACCGGGAACATCTCAGCCTGGACAAAGTGTGTGTTCAAAACCACCAAGCCCATACGCAAAGACTGGGTCGTCCCAAAGGTATCCCGCCTCACCCCAGGGCTCCCTTCACTCTGTGTAGTTTTCCATCACCAGCCACAACCATTTTATTAGGAAAAAAGGTGCTTATGTTAAAATGACAGACATATCCAGTGAACAGTGTTTGTGCTTCTGCTCCATACTGGAAGGAAATACAATGGTGACACTTAGCAGTTTAAAATTTATGGGATTCCTCTGCCACGTGCAGTCACATCAATGTTTATATTAAAATGCCAGCCATGGCCAGTGACCAGTGTTATATTGCAAGGAAATCGAGTGGCCAATACAGTAGCTATTTAGCTCTTCTGGTTGTATTTATTGGCTTAAATTGTAACTGGGTGGCAGGATGGCTTATTTAGAATGATTAGTAGGAAGACTGTTACTTAACCCTGGTTCAAGCCTTAAGATTAGCCACAATCTGTCCCTGCCCCTTGAGCAAGACAGTTAATCTGTACCATCATCCATACAAGAATAAGTAAGAAAAATACACATAATTATATTGAAGAACTTAATTTCCTGGCTTTTCCTTTCAGGAATTCCACGAGGTTCCCTTCCTGAAAAAATTCAAATTCAAGCGACAGGACAGGATGTACCCCAAGGTGGCCCCCACCCCGACACAGAGTGCAGCCACAGCCGAACCACTAGCTAGTGCATCCAGCGCCCCAACTAAACCACTACCAGAGGGAGCACCTGCAGGTGAGTGAAAAAACCCTCCAAGAGTCCTTTTTTTTTGTGCTAACGTAATAAATGTAGAATTAAATCCTCCCTTCCTCCATATGCTGAGCTTCTTATTTGATTGGACATGTTACTGTATGCACAGAAATCTTGTCAAGGATTCTTTTTATTTTCTTCAGAAGGTTACAAATAAGAGTTAATGTTGCATTACAACAAAATACGCATTAGTTTAGTTTTGGTTTGGTTTAGTGAATAAATGGGGAAAAATCAAAACCATAACAGTCAGAGGAGTTCAGGCATCACAGATATTTAAGCAGTTTTTTTACTATTGATCAGAAATTTGAAGATGGGCTGAGTTGTAATATGTATGTGGGTCTGTCTCCTTTCAGATAAGCCTCTCACAGGTATGAAGCTGTTGGCTGTGGGCAAACTGACAAAGAACAAGGATGAACTGAAGGCCGTCGTAGAGGAGCTGGGTGGAAAGATCACTGGCACCGCTAATAAGGCTGCTCTCTGCCTCAGCACCAAGAGTGAGTCCCCAGTCAACACATCAGAGTTGAGTAGAGGAAATAAAATGTGTCTTATAATAAATCTCCCACTTCTCTAACTTGCTGTGTCCTCCTCTGACTCTTGTTTTTACAGAGGAGGTGGAGAAGATGAGCAAGAAGATGGAGGAAGTGAAAGAGGCTGGTGTGCGTGTGGTCTCTGAGGATTTCATCACAGACATCAAGTCATCGGGGAAAGCCCTCCAGGAGCTGGTCTCCCTGCATGCCATCTCGCCGTGGGGGGCAGAGGTCAAACTCGAGGCTCAGGCTCCTCCAGCGGCCTCCAAGTCTGGAGCCGTGGCCACCAAGAGCACAGGCAGGGTGAAAGAAGAAGAAGGTAAAAGATACTCATTGTTGAAAATCCTGATTAATAGGATTTTGTATAGGATGTTTATGCTTTTCCAGGGCATGTTTTAGGTTGTGTTCAGACTGTGGAGCATTTCTGCAAAAATGCCATTATTTCTTGTGGAAAGAGACAGATTTGGCTTGCTTTTTCTCGTGCAGATAGAGTAGAAAATTTTCAATCTTGAGCGGATATGCTGCATACTTGAAACCCCAGATTCCAGCCTACATCTCTAATCTGCTCCCACTTCAAGGTCTTTGGAAAAAAGAAAAAGAATGTGAGGCAGATTTCAAGAAAAAACCATTTGCAGTCTAAACAGCCTCTCAGAAGGGTGACTCATCTGGTGTTAGAGGATCCTAGTATTTTGCTGTTTGGTGTATATGGTGATGGGATTGGGGAATGAAAATATGAAGTTAAAAGACCAGAAGGGTCTGCTTGTGAATTATTGCATCTACACTATGACAGGTGGCAGCAAAACCAAGAAGATGAAACTTACAGTCAAAGGAGGAGCTGCTGTGGATCCGGAATCAGGTAGGTGTGTTTGCATGTACTTGCATCATCATTTTTAGGAAAATCTATACTACCCTGCTCATGTGTACCTTCCTTGCATGGGTAAATATCTTTTTACCATGTCAGTGTTTTCTCCTGACCTTGGATCTTGATTGCTCAGGTCTGGAGAACAGTGCCCATGTCCTGGAGCAGAACGGGAAGATGTACAGTGCAACGCTGGGTCTTGTGGACATCGTCCGAGGAACGAACTCCTACTACAAATTGCAGCTTCTGGAGGATGATGTGCAGAAACGGTCAGTGACATGAGTGACTGATTGAGAGACGGATCCAGGTCAAGCATTTTCCCTTAATTTATGTCTTAATGGTAATGTTGGTTACAGAGTGTCAGGGTTATCTATGGCACCGAAGAGCAGGGTTTCTGCGGGTCCTTAAAAAGTCTAAAATCCAGTAATCTGAATTTTAGGCCTTAAGTCTTAAATACAGTTTTGATAGGTCTTAAAAATTGATTGGAATTTGAGGTTAACATTACTTCTGCATTAACTTCGGCCTCGCTTTTAAATGTGCTGAAAAATTCATATTGATCATGCTGTAACAAAACTACAACACAAAACCAGCACAGAACCAATAACCACTAATGAAAACTGTGCAGCCCGGTCAGAATTTATGTGCCAACACCCAGCACAACCCATTCTGCACTAACAACGCTGACGCTACAATGCTGAGTAAGCAACCTGTGGACAGGTATCCTTCATACTTTTTTGCCAGTATGGGCCTGAAAAAGGTCTTAAATTTCATTCAGAATGGTCTTAAAAAGTGTTAAATTTAACTTGTTGACACCTGCGGAAACCCTGGAAGAGGGTTGCAGAGAGGATCTGAAGACATGATGTGGATCTTAAGAAAGTAGCTGTACGCCAAGAGCTGAACACCACAGATATATTGATTGGCTTGTCAGAGAGGTGAGGCAGGATTTACAGTGAAGGAATCTCCAAAGTTCTGCAGTGCGATACTTTGCACAGTTACAGGGCACAACAATATAAAAGATTGATGGGCACATAAGATACAGGCGGGTAGCATGCCACGCTGCAGCACAATAAATCAAGTTTTTATTATGGTTTTCATCACTTGAGAAAAATCATTTTTACCAATTATGGCATGTTTATTGAGCAGTGTAATAAATAAAATAGCCTAGTACTTAAAATAGTTTGAAATTTTTAACCCCAACTATGACTCTTCACATCTTTGCTACAAATTTTAAGACAACTAAAATCCGTGTACTTGTATTCAGAAAGAGCTACTCTATCTTTGACTACTTGTCTTTTGGATGTTTACTATCAGAAATACATACCTACCAATTGTGAACGCTTTTGATGACAACTTTCAACCATATCTTATAGGGATTTTATCCAATAACTGAAGTTTTCTATTATTTTTTTTTAATTGTCTTTAACTTGCTAGTGGTAGCTTGCAAAAAAACGGACTGTATTTGTTTCTGTCTGATTATTTCCTGTTTCACATCTATCCATAAACCACCCGTTCATCAGTCTTACTATTGCTTATTGCTTGCACACATCCCCCTCTGTCCTGTATGTGTAGGTACTGGGTGTTCAGGTCCTGGGGCAGAGTGGGCACCACCATCGGAGGCAACAAGCTTGACAAGTTTCACGATAAAAACTCTGCCATGGACAACTTTTTGGGTGTGTACAAGGAGAAGACGGGAAACGCCTGGGGCTCTGCTAACTTCACCAAGTACCCCAATAAGTTCTACCCACTGGAGATTGACTATGGACAGGTGCAGACACACACACGCACACATTTAACTATTTAATTTCAAGTCCATGGCTCCAAGACAGAGGTTGACAGAATATTTTGCAGTTATCATTACAGTCATGTATTAGTCAGTTAGAGATGCCCTATTGTGCCTTATACATTGGTGTGGCATCTCTGTTCCTCTGTTTATTTTCTATATGTGGTTGTTGTGTTTACTTGATGGGCTGTGTTGTTTATGTTGCTTTGCAGGACGAAGAGGCGGTGAAGAAGCTGACAGCCTCTGCTGGTGCCAAGTCTAAGCTGCCCAAACCTGTGCAGGAGCTGATCAGGATGATCTTTGATGTGGAGAGCATGAAGAAGGCCATGGTGGAGTTTGAGGTAGGACTGATGCATATTTTCTACATATTTAAATTTCAGCTTAGGGTGCATTCATACTATTTTGCTTTATTCATGTTGTAAAAAAGTGTCTCCCACTTTTTCATTCAAACAGCACAAAATTCTGTTGAGTCAATGCTTTATCTACAGAAGAACAGTGTTAATCCTTGTGTGTACACAATGAAGATTTAATTAAATTGAACTTAATTTAGTTTATTTACTTTTTACATGCTGCACATCAGTGTAATATCTCCCCTCATCTCTTCTCCTGTCTTTAGATCGATCTCCAGAAGATGCCCCTTGGAAAGCTGAGTAAGAGGCAGATCCAGAGTGCCTACGCCCTCCTCAGTGAGGTGCAGCAGGTCAGTAACCAACAGCGCCTCCCAGAGGGCCTTCCTGATATTGACCCTTCCAGTGTGTCTCCCCTGCATGAGACTTAGATTAAATCTTCATTTTCATGCTTATGTCCCTGTGGTTATTGCAAGAAAATGAACCACTACCCATTTTCCCTCACATAAATGCACAGGTGGTGTTTAAGGTCAAAGGTCAATACCCTTGAAATTCAGAAGTCCCCTGTTTGTTAAACTCGGTATGTGTCAGTGTGTGCAATGTATGGATCTGGATTTGTGCCATATTTTCTTTTTATTTATATACTGTGTGTGACCATAAAGTGTGATAACGACACTGTTATCAGCCTGTACTCCAGCATTTTGTTCTGCTGTTTATTCTGTCGCATGTTTGTTGCCACTGTGACAGCTGAATTTCACTCAGGGATAAATAAAGTAACTGTCAGTCAATGTATTTATCTGTGACCTTGAGTATATTTCCTTCTCTGTCATCCCAGGCTGTGGCAGACTGTGTCCCTGAGGCCCAGATTCTGGATCTGTCCAACCGCTTCTACACCCTCATACCTCACGACTTTGGCATGAAGAAACCTCCACTACTCAGCAACTTAGACTACATCCAGGTAAAAACAAACCTGCTGTGTTAAACTTTACATTTTTCCCTTGTTTAATCCCCTGACTGATATGCACGCATCATGCAAATGTGCATTCAACGAGTAGTATTTTTTGCAGCCTATGCCAGACATTAGGACAAGCACAGAGGGTGTTAAACTGTTTCTGTCCCACTGACCAGGCTAAAGTTCAGATGTTGGACAACCTGTTGGATATTGAAGTGGCCTACAGCCTGCTGAGAGGAGGTGCTGAGAACAGTGAAAACGATCCCATTGACATCAACTACGAAAAACTCAAAACCAAGATTGAGGTGAGGGTTTTTTCCAGCTATTGTATGACCTACTCATTCATTTCTACGGACAGTGTTTACGATCATGCAATATTTCCTTTTTTTTTTTTTTTTTCACTGAATGTAATCTTACATAGTAAAATTGTGGTGAGATTTATGTGATATGTTTATTTGTTTATTATCTCACAGGTTGTTGATAAGAGCACAGAGGAGGCTGACACGATTGTGCAATATGTCAAGAACACACACGCTGCTACACACAACACTTACACACTGGAAGTACAAGATGTAAGTTATTAACATGAAAAGCCTTGCTTTTAACAAAGATAACCACTTTATTTCAGTATTGTACCGCTATTACTAAAATTTATATAAATCCTTGTACATGATCCTTGTACTTTCAGATCTTCAAAATAGTCCGGGAGGGCGAGGGCCAGCGGTATCGCCCCTTCAAGGACCTACACAATCGCCAGTTGCTGTGGCACGGCTCCCGCACTACCAACTACGCTGGTATCTTGTCTCAGGGTCTTCGCATCGCCCCTCCAGAGGCCCCAGTGGTGAGTGTGTCTGTGCTGCTATATGGCCATCAGCTGGTTGTGATGTGTATATTCGTACCAGCTTTTCTAATTTTAGTCAGGAGTTATAGGCTGCATCTGCTACTTGCTGTCTTGCAACAGTGTAATAACCTCCCTTTTCACATAGGCTTACATTCTATAACTACTTTCAGTCCATTTACTGGTATTCATGCCCATATTACATTGAGAAGGTCTTTGTGATTTCCTTTATGTTTTGTAGACCGGTTACATGTTTGGCAAAGGTGTGTACTTTGCCGACATGGTGTCCAAGAGTGCCAACTACTGCCACACCTCCCAGACAGACCCTGTAGGCCTCATACTGCTTGCAGAGGTTGCCCTTGGCAACATGTGAGTGACTCAAATTTTACACCGGAAGCTTAAACTTTTCTTAATTGGTGCTTCTTCACAAATGATGTCTTATGATGTAACTGAACATGTGTTTTGCCTTTGAAATGCAGGCATGAACTGAAGAAAGCCTCACACATTACAAAACTACCTAAGGGCAAACACAGTGTTAAAGGTGAGACACTTCACTTTTTTTTCTAAAATGGCCTGAAATGGTATTTTCATGGATTTTCTGTATTTGAGGATTGTCAGAATGATACGTTTCTTGAATGTACCATAACTCCTTAATGTTTAAAAAGCAGAGTTCAAATTAATACCACCCATGTGTTATGTGAAGGCAAGTATGTTGTCATACAAATATTAGCTGAGGGATGCATTCATTAGCTTAATTAATGACCAAATTAGAAAAACGTGTTTTGTTTATTGTATTAAACAAATTACTATCGCTGTGCCTTTGGCAACTCAAGTGCCTCTTGTTAATATAATGTTTATGTTTGTCTTTCCCTCTGTCAGACTCATCAACATGTTCTTCTTTCTTGTTGACAGGTTTGGGCAGAACTGCCCCTGATCCAACTGCCACTTGCACTTTAGATGGTGTGCAAGTGCCTCTGGGAAAAGGAGTCAATACTAACATTGATGACACAAGTCTCCTGTACAATGAGTATCCTTTGCTAACTTTTAGTGCCTGGTATATGAATTTTAGGATTTTTTTGTCAACAAATTATTATTCTAAATGTTTTTTTTTTCCTGCTTGGCCACAATATATCTATATTTAATGTTTGACTCAAAAGTATTTTCTAGCCACTAACCTGTAACACAGTGAACTTTCAGTGACCCGCTGTCGCTGCAATTACTCTCAGCATCTTGTAGTGTGGGAGGGGTTAAGGACTCAGCCTCTGATCTTGTTGTTGACCAGTCTGAAGTGTCAACGTATTTCAAACTTATTTGAGTTCCAAGGCAAGAAATCTGGAGGAAATGCCGTTGTATAAGATGGATAACCACATAAATCTCTGACTGGCAGTGGCCACAAACAGTTGAGCTCAAGACAGAAAAAAAACACAAAAACAGGAACTGAGTGAGTTGCCATCTGTCTGTTTGGTGCTGTATTATCTTTAAATGTGATTGTTGCAGTGTGGAAGTCAAATGTGATTTCAGTACCTCGCTCATCAAACCTTCTCCATCCCTGTAGTTTCTAATTTGTGTGAAATACTTTTTTCCTGTCTGAGCTCAACCATGTATGGACTGTAGGTGGCGTTGTTTTCCTTAACCATTGCTCCTCCAGGTACATTGTGTATGACGTTGCGCAGGTGAACCTGAAGTACCTCCTGAAGATCAAGTTTAACTACCAGACGTCCTTGTGGTGAGAGGGGCTGTGGCCAAAGCCTCCTGAACGGATACAAAGAACGCTGTTGCCTCCAAAATGCCTGGGCTTCATTTTCTGCAACAGAAGACAATGTTTGGCTTAGGACTGATGCTATACCTCGCTTTGTATTGGTCATTGGGAATCCCTAGTCACTTTTGTGCTTACACATCAGGTTCATATACTAGCTGGCAGCCTTCCTCAGTACTGGTATGTTGCATTATGCACTTAAGTACCTAATTCAGACTTTTCAGCTAAATGCAATGGTTGAAGTAAGCTACATACTGTATGGAAAGATTTAGGTCTAGAGAAGAAAAAAAGCGGCCACAGTAAGTGGTTTTCCTCTCTCACTCTAGGTAGTGTTTCATTCGAGTGTTCTTTGTCGTTCTTTAATAAACCAGAGCAATTAATAAGGCATAGTACAGCACGTTTAGAAGGTTTTGTGTCGTGAACAGCCAAACTGAAGACATACACAAACCAAGGTTGTTACAAGGGAGCCCTTTTTTACAAGGGATCCCCAGTAAGATGAACATTTTGTAGACTGTTCGGTTTAAGGATTCCTCAAGAGGTCTGAAATGTACATATTTGTTTTGTTGTCTGTCTCTCAAGCCGTCTTCCGTGTCAAGAATGATTCCATTTCAAAAAATAAATATAGAAATTGTTGTTAGTGTTTAGGACAAGTGTTCTGCAACAGAAATATAATGTGGTACATTTTTTCTTAGGCTTTTTTTCCCCCTGCTTACACAGAATAAAATCCTTTTGAGAATCCCTGGAAAAGTTTGTCAGTGTCTGGGTGAATTACTTTTAGTCTTCAATTGTACTGTTTATTCAGTCATTATTTGATCTGATTTCAGTTTAGCACCTGTATATCAATATAAAAGGACTGTACAGTTGCATAAAGCAATACCAATCTCTCATTATTTATATATCACCTTTAAAATGAAGTTACAAAGTGCTTCACAGTCAAAATGGATAAAAGACAAAGGACAAATCAATAAAACAGACAAAAGAACTGAGGAAGAATGAATGAAAGGTAAAATAATTCCAGCTGGTAGCAACAAATGGATTACATGATTAAACTTGGCAACAGGGATGAAAATTTAATAAAAGGTTGTACACGGATTTATGAAGTTTATGATTTATGAAGTATTTATGACAAGACTAAGTTTTAACAAGATATGTAATGTTGACTCTAACAGCTTGGGCTCCTCAGGCAGGTCGCTCCGTGTTACCGTTGGTCTTTAACCTGGATACAGGAGCAGTCAGGAGGTTCCTGCCTGAGGATCTTTATTACAGATATAGATACACTTTTTTGTCCCAAAGGGAAATTTGTCTTGGACTTACATACATGTTAGGCTCATGTAGGGTTGAAAGTTTGCGAGGCCAATTAATTCTAACAATCACTCCAGCATTCTCAACATTGGAGCCATTTTGCCGTTTTTGGTATAAAAGTGCATAATCCTCTCTTTCCTTTTTAAATTTTATTTATATATTTATTTATTAGCAATTTCAGCAGTGTTCCTGAAATAGAAAAAACATGACAAGCTTTTTAAGGTATTGATCAATATTATGGCACTGGTCAAATAGGCCTAGGTCTCCTAATTTCTGCGAGGCAGGTGTAACATACTGATTTAATGGACCAAGGGCAGGTTGTATTTTGCTGGAAGCACAACCAAGGCAAACAACTAGAACTTCAGCTTTGTCCAAATTTAAACATAAAATGATCAAGAGCTGTCCAAGAGAGTAGAAATACTAAGTATTTTTCAGAAAGTCAGTAAGTATATCATGATCTATAGTATCAAATGGTGCACTGGGGTCAAACAACACTAGCACTTGGCATAGATCAAAGTGCAGTTTTTCTGCTGTGGCACTAATTCTCATTTTTTTCAAAATAGTTATTTTCCTATAAGCTCTGGAGTTGCCCAATTGAATTTAGAGTAATAATGAGATACTTTAATGATTCCCTGTATGGAGATTATTTTCCCTTGACCCTAGGGAGTTCAAAGGTCGGGGTCAGCTACAGTACAGCACCCCTTCAGGGTAATTCAGCACACTTCAGCAGGGTGGAAGTTTTCCCACATGGGGTGTGAATCCAGGGGATCTTGCTGAAACTTTGTGCTTAAACACTATAGGCATGCTGCTGCCCAAAATAGGCTATGCTGAAATAGCAGTATTGACTTCTGTGATTTCCAAACTGCAAGAGGCTGCAAATTTTTCTTAGGGAGGGAAGTTGTTTCAGATAACTTCCCACACGTACTCTGGTGATGTATAGGCCAGTCATACAAAACAACTTCTATTGGGGAGAGAATATTATTATATTCAAACTGAACAAAGCCTTAACACCCTCTACGAACAGTGAATAATGAAATCCAACAAAAATATATGCCCAATAATGATACAGCAGCGGTATAAAAACTGGTTTGAGCAGTATTGTGTATCCCTGCTTAAGTATATAAATATGCTATGAAATCCCAGAAACTAAGATTCTAGCTGTAGCACTGAGTCTAACTTTATAGCCACATTAACTGATAAGTGCTGTATGAAACAAAGGGAAGATGCTTTGTGCCTGTCTGACTTGAATTATCAGCTTTAAGCTAGGAAACTGTGTCGAGCATTTTCCTTCTCGTGTTTATATGCAAAGGTTTTGTTTGTACTAAGTGTATTTAATTGTGTACCTAAGTAACTAGCGCTAAGTGTACTGCCGAACACTATTTTGTCAAATTATACGACTTAGTTTTATTTCTCAAATCGCGCTCCAGATAGTGTCCCGACCCAGAATGCATTTTGACAAGGTCTTTGAAAAAGCGGCGCGGCTAATTCAAGATGGCGGAGATGGACCAGCTGTTAGATGAGAGTGAGTAACAACACAAATTCAGGGAGTTTTGTATTGCAAATACACAACGGTCCTGTGGTTTGGAAATACAGTTTTTGTTATCAACTATTAGCGTTATTTGTTTAATGAATATCGCTGGCTTTGGGCAGAGATTAACTACTCATTTTTATACGTAGAGAGATACCGGTCAGTCCAGTGTCCAAGTCAGCTAACGCTTGTTAGCAAGATGGGCTAACGACAGCTAACGTTGAAGTTAAGCAACTAACATTAGCCTAGCTGGGTAAACAAATAACGTTAGCTTAGCTAGGAGCTAACGTCTGCTAACCCTAGTTCCTCTCCAATATAATAACACGGTTATCACAATGTTTCTACGTGTTCTCTAACTATACATAGTAGCTAGTAGCTAGCTGTTTTGCTGGGCATAGTCCACCGTGACACCTTGCTTGATATTTAGCGCAGGTTAGTTTACGTTACATGTCTAAGGTTAAGTCTGTAACGCGTTGTATATCTCTATGACAAGGTGGTGACGAGGGGCTAAGTTATTTGTGTACTCACAGCTCAAACAGTCGTTTGAGTTGATGGTAGTTAATCTTTTGGTGGTCTCACGGTTGTAAGTTCATGTAATGTTAGCTTGTCTTGCTATTTTCCTCAATTTGATCTATCTTGCTGATGTTTTATCCCAGTGCTTGACATCTCAGATGTGGGTTTAGGCCTAGCTGGTTGCGCTAGCTACATAACTTAACTGCTATATATGGTCTAAGAACAGTTTAACAGAAGTCAGCAATTTCCCCACACATTTTAATCTGATAAAAAGACAGTGTTGCAACACCAATTTGATATTAAACACAACCCAGCTGCCTCTTTTCGTCACAGTGGCAGGTTTAGTAAAGTGTTTTGGAGCATTAGAGGCTGATCTAACAATTGTTTATGTTATACCTCCGGTGTACTACCTGTCTCCTTTTTATTTCAGGCTCTTCAGCAGAGGCACTTGTCAGTCTGAAAGGTAATGTACTAAGCAAGCAATGAATGTCTTGTGAGTTTTTGTATTTTAGCATAGTGCTCATTTCAGGTGGTCCCAAATCTAAATCCTTTCTTTACATTAGAGGTCTGTATTTCCCTCCATAATGACAGCTCACAATGACAACCCATACTGCATTTAAATTAATAGAGCAGAGCCCTGCCCATGTAGTCTTCAGTTTAATTAAACTTTGAAGTTAGCTTTTAATATATGGTGCTGATATTGGATTTGGCCATTTGACCTCATTAATCTTAACTCCCTCCTTATGTCGGTGGAGATAAAAGCTTGTGTGTTAGAAGACTTTATACATGTAGCGCACAGCTCATCTCCTTTTCATTCTCACTTGTAGGTGAAACAAACCCACAGTCATCTGTTCTTTAATTTGGAAATCATCTATTATAGTTTGACGTTTGAGTATGAATCAGTAGTACTGAGATCTTGTGTGTGTGTGTGTGTGTGTTTTGTCATAAGAATATTTTGAATAAACTGATTGTTTTTCTGGCAGAGGGCAGTTTGTCTAATACGCTGAATGAGAAGAACAGCTTCCCAAGAGCTCACAACACAAGGGGACGACATTCGTCCCTGACAATGGACACGGTGAGAGAAATTACCCTTTTTATTTCTTTATTTTCTTTTCTTTTTTGATGAATTGTACATATTTTTGAGTCATCATCCCTTGCTTCTTCCATTCTTTGTGAATATACATTCTTCATCATCTGTGTGTTATCTCATCAGATCTTTAAGGGGGGGATTGTCTGCTGCTCAGTCTTCAAGAGGTTTTTGTTTGTGTACTTACTGCTCTGCTGATTGAATCATTATATCAGCTTGCAGTCTCTATGTGATTTCCCCCAAAAATGCTGTTTCTGTCAGACTTCGCTCACTTATCAGTGATTCTTCAATGGAACGGTATTGGAGCATTGTCATCACCTTACATATATCCATGTGCATGTTTGCCTGTCCAGCCCACACGGAGCTCAAAGAGGAGCCGTCTGTTCCGAGAGGAGGAGGAGCAGCCACAGCAGCGGCTCCCCTCCAGGTCCCCCAGGAGGAGCCAGAGGGTCACCACCACACCACAGGTGAGGAGTATATGCTGACTTCAGATTTTAATTCACCCGTATCATAACCCACTTACAGTTCAGAAAGCAACCTTTCATGCAAGTGCCAAAAAACCACCTCAGGAGCATCCACCAGAATTCACGCTAGTCATTAAAGATTTTGATTGTGAATATTTGACATGCTTATAAACACTCCTCCACAGAGTTCTGAGCATTTGCTGAATTCAAGAGAGGCTTTTGAAAAAAATGGACTAGTGATAAGTTTTTTTATGCCGTTTGTTGTGCTGCCAGCGGACTAGACAACACTGTGCTTGTGACGAGCATTGTGCTCAGTGACAGTGCTGTCCTAGTTAACAGAGAATGTAAAGGGCCTGTGTGTGGGCTAGTGTGGTTAAATGTGATTATAAGAAGACCACATCGTACAGCTGTGATTGTTTTTATTGCTGTATAAAGGCAAGAAAAATCTGATTAAAGTGAAAACATCTGTCACAGGTGGAAAGAAGGTGAAAACAAGGTGCCTCATTTGTTACTGTTTGGCCCAGAGGGTGATTGTGTCATTCATGGGGGTGGTGACATGTTTATACTTGACTTGTTTAGTAGGAGAATGACTATTAAAGAGGACAGGTTGGTTAGGAGAAGCATATCTTTTGATTTGTTACTTAAGGAGCTTATTTAATTTTATCAGAAGGTATATGGATGTGTTGACTAATATGTTTTCATGCGTTTTTTTTTTTTTTTTGTTTGTTTGTTTTTTGCAGAAATTTGCTGTGACGACACCAGATAAGAAAGCATCTCAGAAAATTGGGCTGAGGTTACGAAATCTCCTCAAGCTACCCAAAGCTCACAAATGGTGCATCTATGAATGGTTCTACTCCAATATAGACAGGTAAAGCTGTCAAAAATCAGTAGGCTATGTTGTATCGTCAGAATATTTGCCTCACAAAATGTAATATTTCTCTCATTCATTTTTCTTCTAGACCTCTCTTTGAGGGCGACAATGACTTCTGCCTGTGTCTGAAGGAGTCTTTCCCTAACCTGAAAACCAGGAAGCTCACACGGGTGGAATGGGGAACGATCAGGAGACTTATGGGCAAACCGCGGCGGTACGGCACAGCACAGTGTGCTTTATGTTTCTATTTGTCTCCACAGGGCTGTGATTCATCATCTTTTTCCTTTTATATCAAAGCTCAGTCATTTTGAAGGATGTAGGAATCTTGTTAATGCACGGTTGACTGTCATTCTGCATGTTTGATAACACTTTTCTTTTGCTTGTTTTTGTGTACAAATCAGTGCCAATGCCGTAACATTTTGAACAGCAGTGTGCTCTTTTTTGTGGTTCAGGTGTTCGTCAGCATTCTTTGCTGAAGAACGGACGGCGCTGAGACAGAAGAGGCAGAAGATGCGCCTGCTGCAACAGAGGAAACTGTCTGACGTGTCCAACTGCAAAGACCTTCCCGACGAAATCCCCCTGCCACTCATCATAGGAACCAAAGTCACGGGTAAGATGACTCAGACAGTTAATAACAAAACATGGTTGATATTTACAACAGCCTGGCAAGCCTGGAAAATATCAACTGGTTATTGTTGCAACTAAATGACCTGCAGAGCATTCCTTTTTTTTTTTTTTTTACATTTTAGGCATTTTTGCTGACACCCTTTTTATCCACAGCAACTTTCAATGAGTGAAACAGTAGAATAAATCTAAATAGTAGTAAATCTAAATTCCTATGTTGTGGAAAAATCCAGTATTTATCACAACAACATGTTGTAGTTTAATAAAAAAAAAAAAAACGAGCACACACTGGAAAACTATGAAAATAGTTAAATCAGTGATCTGCAGAGGAGACTAGTAGTTAGTTAACATACAAGACCGCCCGCTGACAAATGAGCTAGTCTCAACAAAGTGAAGGATGAAAATGCAATTTATAGACTAGCAGTAATAGGTGCAGATGTGTATGTGTTTACTCTTAGGCAACAATATGTGTCATCTCAAGGACATATACATTGTAACTTGTGTGATATTGAGCACATTAATTGTTTGAATGTTATATCGATTCAAGCTGAAGCTGGTACTTAAGTACTGTGCAAGAAAAAGAGGTGCTTATACATCTATATAGTGTTTCCATTATCTCACCTCTTGTAATCAAGAGTTTTGTGTCCTCAGGAACTTTCCCACTGATGATTCTGCACAGCGATATCATAGTTGTAGTCACTCACAGCATTCTCGCTTTCATGTTGGTTTGTTCAGACTAGCATACAACTTTGACAAGTGTGCCAAGTACTATATCATGGAAAATATAACTTATGTACTGAAGGACTGCACCATCAGATATCAGTCATTGTCAAAAAAGATTATAATACAAATAGGCAGGAAGCATGGCACTTCATGACATTAACATCAGACATCGTGATGAAGCAGTTTGTAAGTACAACACGTACAACTGGAAGGAAATCCACATCAAAGGAATATTACACCACATCCCGAAGAGCAAGTTTTAAAACCATCCCCAAACCTCCATTGCCACAGTTGCACATAAAATCACTAAATTAGAAGAAACCAATAGTAGGCAATATAAGAATCAGTGCCAGGGTGTTCCAAAAATAAATGAGACTCACAGTGGAGATAGCTTTTTAAAAACTGATTTTATTAGTCTCTGTTATCAATTTGATTTTATCTCCCCATTCTCTCTGATTAGGAAATGTAGCTCTTCTGAATTGCTGTTCAGTGTATTCCTTTCATAGACATTAGTTTTTTTTTCTCTCATCTCTTTGTTTTTTTAATGATCCTCTCTGTGTTTACCAGCTCGACTTCGGGGTGTCCATGATGGCCTGTTCACAGGGCAGATTGATGCAGTGGACACCAGTGCTGCCACCTACCGTGTCACCTTTGACCGAAATGGCCTGGGCACACACACAGTGCCTGACTATGAAGTCCTGGTAAGATTTGCCTGTTGACTTGCTTTTTCAATGCTGTGGTCACAGTCTTGTGTGTATGTGTTTGAAAAGTAACAGCAGCTCAGTGGAGTTCACTTTATTGTTGCAGATGGAAAATTTGGTTTGCATACAAATAACACAACAAATACATACAAGTGCAAAGAATAACAACACAACAAGTGCGAGGGAAATATAGAACAAGTAGTCATTGAAGAATACCAAATAAGCTTGATAAATTACAGATTTTGATCAATTATGGTGATGGTGTGAGAATAAATGATTTCTTACTTCTGCTCACGTAAACCACAGTCCTCCAAATCTGCAGCCAGAGGCGAAAATATCAAAGATTGCACTGATCAAAGCATTGCAATTTCAGACTTTAACCGTTAAACAAGAAACTGTCAATATTAGAAACTGAGAAAAAGTAGGATGATAAAGGATAGAAATAAGGCAAAACAAAGTAAAAGAAGTTCAAATGAAAGATTAAGATAGGTGAAGAGTTGAAAGTGGGTAAAGGCTCAAGAGGTTTTGAAGCAAAGACTGCACTTAAACACAAGATAACCTTCACACTCACCATATCAAAAGAATTTCATGAATCCTTAGACTGAATATGTAGTGATGATTGTGTTTGTCGTTCCAGAGCAATGAGCCCAATGAGACCATGCCCATTTCAGCCTTTGCCCAGAAGCACCGGGCTGCACGCTACCTGCAGAACCTCATGACTCCGCCCAGAGGGCCTTACCCGTCCGCTACCACTCCTGTCCTCATGGTACTGTGGGCAAACATTGAATAACACCTGTACATACACAATGTTACCACACACACTACATTTATGGCCTGGGTCAAACAAAAGTAAGTTTTCCTCAGTGGTTGCTTCAAGCTGCTTGCAGTGCCAGATGGGTGGGTGTCAGTGTGCGGAAATCGACACCAGCCAAATGCCAGTGGTTTTTAGCTGTGGCTAAGTTTGTCTACACCACCAATTACTTGGGCAGGCTGCCAAAAATGATGATAGTGTTCCCTTCTGTTCTTTCAATCTAGCACAAGTAGTACAGTAGAAGGAGTATAGCAAAAGTAACAGGTAATTTTTAGATATGCCAGACACTATGACCAAAAGTAGTCTGACTTCTTCTGATGAGGTTTACTGCATTAAGGCAGTTCAAACTGCTCAGCTGTTGCGGCAGTTATTGAATAGACAAATTCAGATTCTTTGCTTTTGTCAGAGGATGTCAGCTTGTGAGTTAGCTTGGTATCTGGTCAGTGTCTCAAGAAAGCCAAAGTTTCATGGCTAGTAGTTAGTAGTGGCTAGTAGTTCCATGTTTATAATAAAATTAGTTGCTTTGCTAAACCCAATTGCTGGCATGTTGGCTAGCTAATAAAGCCTAAAACCACCAGATTGTTTAAGTTATAACTTGAAGTAAGGCAGAACAATTTACATAATACAGTGCACTAAATTTGGGAACAAATCTACCCTGACCAACACCATGACTGTCTTCTTTTTAGGTTGGTATATATTTAGCTGTTATTTGTGTGCAGCTGCTTCCCCACTGGTGCCTGCCATAGTAGGAAGCTGTATGATGTGTAAAATAACTGCAAAGTGTCAGTGCAGATGTAAACAAATCACTTATGACCTGGAATCAAATCCAGGTCTCCTGTTTAGCTTTTACATACAGTCCATCCTGGAATGATCAGCTCAAGCAATTTGAGATGTCTTCATCAATTTAATAAAAAATAATCAAATAGTGGCCATGGTACTGCAGTCATACAATGGGACTTAAAAACCTTATAAACGTCTTTCTCTTATTAAGATGAATGACTCCACTGTCATCCATTTCGTCACAGGATAGTGATCCTCTCATCAGCCAGTTTCCATGGAAGAGCAAACTCCCAGGGGCCGAAGGAGACACACTGGGAGGGTTTCCTGTCAAGTTCCTGGTCCAAGTGGTAACTACTTGTCTAATGGAATACTAAAAGTTGAAATTGGGTCACTTCTGTCTCAGTCCAACCACCGACTCTTTAAATCTCATTTTTCTCATATCCAGACGCGGCTTTCCAAGATCCTTATGATCAAGAAGGAGCATATCAAGCACTTGAAAGATATGAACACAGAGGCTGAGAAACTGGTACAATCATCCTCCTCATAAAATAATTGCTTTTGCCAATGAATACATGGAATGCTACAGACATGCTATTGTCAAAACACCATCTTAAGTTGAACTAAATTTTGATGTTTCTGTACATTCAGAAGTCATACTCGATGCCCATTGGCCTGGACTTCCAGAAGCGCTATGCCACCACAGTCCTGGAGCTTGAGCAGCTCAATAAAGACCTCAACAAGGTGCTGCATGAGGTCCAGCAGTTCTGCTGTGAGGTAAGTGAACAACACACTCTTTTTGCCCCTGTCATGTCAGAGAAAATTGCTGTATTCAGCAGTCTGATGCATACCATGTGATATTTTTCATCTGACATGCTTGTCCATCATCACATTACATTACCTTCATGGTAATTGATACGGGTAGTGAGAAATGGCAGGATGTTAGTACAGATGGTTAGGATTGGAGAGGAAAAGGTGATAGACGGTGAGGTCAGTGGGGGGCTTTGATTTTCTCCATTTCCTCTCAGCAGCATGAAGCTCTGTTCGTTGAGTTTACACAGATTTAGACAACTGTGGAGCAGGTGGAGAGGGTCAGGATGGTCTTGTGGTAAGTGGGCAGAAAGTCTAGAAAGGAGAAGAGTAGAGGAGGCCTCATCAGTGTACAGTAGAGATAGCTGCCCAACCAAGGGGAGTGAGGAATAAGCAGTAGAATAGAGCAAAGTGGGTGAGAGATTTAGGTTATGGCGGTTTGGGATTGTGTCAGTGGATGCTGAGTAGGAGGGAGTTGGTGACATGAGAAGGGAGAAAGATACAAAGTGATTATCAGATACAGGAAGATAAGTGACGGTAAGGTTGAAGGTCAAGCAGCATCTGGTGAAAACAAGGTCAAGCAGCTTCCCTTGTTTGTGCGTCAGAGGAGATTTGGAGACAGTGAGCTCAAAAGATGAGGAAAAAGTTAAGGAAGGGTTAAGAGTTGAACTTGTGGCTTGATGTTGAAGTTACTCAGAAGAACAAGAGGGGAGACATTTTCAGGAAAGAAGGTGAGAAGGACATCCATCTCATCAAGGAAATCGCTGAACTGGCCAGGAGAGCAATAGAGGCTGCATGGAATTCAAATGTGGATATCATCACAAATGTAAAAATAAATCTCTAAAAGAAAAATGCTCGGACATCATTTAAAATAAGTATTACCTGTGTATGTTCATCCAGCTTGCTCCAGATCAAGGTATGACTCCGGCTGACCGTCCAACAGAACTGCGGCGGCGTTGCGAAGAGGAAGCCCAGGAGATGGTGCAGCAGAGCAACTCTCTGAGGGACGGACAGCAGTGTGTGACCAACTCCAGCCTCACAAACCTCATCTCACGGCTCACCGCCCTGCTGCTACAGATCAAGGTAGAAGGATACGATGATGCCTGCTTTTGCATCATCCAATTTCAGATGTGTTGTGATGCAGCTGTTGCATGTGTTAAATTGATTTTACTTTATGTAAATTTTAATGTAATCAATTTAAACTGACACATCATGTGCTTACAGTTTTACTTTATTTGTATGGATTTTGTGACAAAAACATTTTCAGTGAATTACAGTTGTAACATTTTTTAATTATTGACACTAAAGTGGACTAAAATGGATCACATTAGTTTCATCTCCATTCATTTGAGTCACAAGTGTAGAATTGCACTGCTAGTTGCCAGCAACTTAAATGTACTGTATTAAGGATAAAGGATGACCTCAGACTTCATCCAAAACATAAATGTGTACAATCAAGTGTTGATGTAACTGACATTTTGATGCACTTTTTATCTATCCATTTTTCCTGGTTTTGTTGCAGTGTCTGGCAGATGGAGGTGACCTGAACTCATTTGAGTTCAAATCTTTAACGGATTCCCTTAACGACATAAAGTCATCAATAGACCCCTCCAACCTAAGGTAAAGAAACTACACATTGCATATCTTATTCTGTGGAACTCTGAATGTGTTCGTTTAGATGGAGGACAATTAAAATTGTTTATTAAAGACCCCATGTATTACTTCAATTGAATACAGTCCTAGAGGTTTAAAAAATGTATTTAAATGTATAGCAACAAAAAAGAAACAGCTAAATCCAATCCAGTCTCACAGTGTCTACTGCACACTGTCTCTTTGGGTACTGATGTGCTGATGATAATGACTCTGCTCTGGTCGCCTCATGGGAGGTTGTTGTTTCGGCTTTGATGAGAAAAGCTAGAAAATGATGTTAGTGAGTGACAGTGGTTATTCACCTAGGGCTGCTCAAATGCAGATTGCCTGTCCTGAGTGACGTCACCAAGGGCTTCAAATCAAAAGGGCTTGTAGAATCATGCTTTTTAAATGAGGAAACTGGCAAAACAGGAGTATGACATTTTAACATTTTTTGGAATATATAGATACAGTGACAAAATGCTTACATATGGAAGGACGTGGAAAAAGCAGTTGAAACTTTATAAGGGTATACCTGAGCTATGAGGCATTTTTTGTGAATATATACAAGTCAGTTTCACCATCAGTTATAAAATAATGTAGCCAGCCTCTAACTATTAAATATGATGTATATGTTTCATGATTTTCTTCTCTGTATTTTCAGTTGCTTCCAGAACAATGTAGAGATTCATGTGGCCCACATCCAGAGTGGCCTAAGTCAGCTGGGCAATCTGCATGCATTCGCTGCTAACAACACCAATGCAGTCTGAATGCATCGGATGCAGCAGCAGCATCCTCACCATACACAGGTGCATGCAGACACATGTGGTCCATGAAAATGTCTTTTGAGATGGTGCTGTCACCTGAAGAAGAAAACACATGCAGCAGTCGCGGACCACCACTACACAACCTTAATTGTGGCCTGGAATTCTGTCTGGATTCCTGAAGCTTTAAGGTGAAGAAGGAGAGGAAGGATGTGATTAGTGTTTTACCCACCTGTTTTATCATATGAAAATGTTTTGAGCACCCAATTGAACACAAACCCGCAAGAGTCTCAAGCTATTGATACAAATTCCCTTCACCAAACTCTTAATGGTTATCTTTTGGTTTCATGTGCCAAACATTAATTCTTGCAGTTTTTATAGTCAATATTTATTTATTTTTTGAGTAGGTGTGTGTGGTTATAAAACAATATTTTGATATCTCTAAAGGTTCCCTCTGTAAGTGTTGTGTTCCTTTACTCCACTGAAAGTAAGCACAGGGGAGGCTAAAGAATGTTTTGTAAAATTGTTTATTGTAGATATTTGTACAATACCTCTGATTATTAGGACTATCGTCAACATTTCTGCTATGTATTCAGAAATGGCTTTTGTAATTTTGTGTGCACTGAAAAGAGATTTTGGTATTTTTATAAAGGAGATCTCTGGGGTTTTGATGCCTTTTGACTCTCTAAGATGAATTTAGCTTTTCAAAATTTGGCATGGCTGTTGCTGCAACCTCACACTAATCCTACATCACTGATGTAACCTTCAAGTCAAGACAAAAGTTTTTTCCTAGAGAATCTCCACTTTCAGTTTTGTAAAGTTGTATATGAGAGTGCCTCAGGGCAAGTGTATATAAATGTTGCCGTCTTTTTATATTAAACATATGGCAAAGCAAGATTTGGTCTTGTCGTTTTGGTGGTTATTTAAAACTGGTGCAGATGACGGGCATGAGACATTTAATAATTGACAATGATACGTTTATTAATATTTTACAATAAATAAGCATTTTCCTTTTAAGCCAACTTACAATTGTATACCAACTCTTCTGTGTTACATACAAGTCACATAAAGCCACCAAATCCAGCCATAGCACCGTTCTCCCAGTCAGAGTCTGAGTCAGAAAAGTCATGTGCCTCAGTGGCGTGGATCGGGGAGAAGTGGCTGAACTTGTCCGCTCTCACCTGAGGATACTGGACTTGGCACCCAGCATCCTTTGGTGACCTGCTGAAATTATTTTGGGTTGGGATAGGCGGGATCACAACTTTCATTTCTGGTCCAATGGTTTTGTTAGGTGGGAAATTGTCATATTCCACCAGAACCTTGGGACCCTGGTTGCCGCTCATGCTGGCCTGGACCTTGGGGTGATGCCCATTTTCCTTGTGGTACAGATGGACGTTACAACAGGGGACTTTAACACTCAGCTCATCTCGTTTCATTTGTTCAGGTTTCACCCCGGTTCCCTCCTTATCGTAGATGCAGGAGACAGAGGTGTGGTTTGGTTTGGTGGGTAGACTGGTCCTGAGTGCGTCTTCCGCGTTTTTGCGCAGCCCGGGTCTAAAGCTGTCCTCCAGCGCGTAACTCTCCATTCTGTGCGTCTCAGCACCGAGGGTATTATCATAAACTGGAATAAAAATAAAAATAGTTTAAGTTTACACAGTGTCATATTCGAAATGAAACACACTCAATCCTTAAATTTAAAAAAATGAATTCAAAGGTAAATAGAAATAAAATTAAAGCATGGCTTTGTAATTACCTTGCTCAGGGCCCATCCTGCTCTGGAGTTGGTTAAATTGGCCTGTTTGGGAGTTGGTGACTTTCAGGGACACAGAAGAGCCAACCTGGCGACGAGACTTCGCCCTCCTATTCTGGAACCACACCTGAAATGTGTAAAACAAGGACAATGTGAAGACAAATTTGAACCCGTTTAGTCGCTATGTACAACTTCACGCGTCAGACACAACTAAGCTTTAATTATGTGGCATTGAAAATCACATCGTACCTGAATTCTGGACTCAGGCAGACCGGTCAGAGCCTCCAGTCTCTCTCGGAGGTAGATGTCGGGGTATTTAGTGTCTGAGTAAACCTTCTCCAGCACCTCAATCTGCTGCTGGGTGAAGTTGGTCCTCTTTCTCCTGTGGGTTAACAGTGCCATGCATTTGTCCGCCCTCGGCATTGAGTTTGAGGAGCTGAAGTAGTTCGTTGCGTCGGGTGCGCCATAATCTGAAGGGAGAAATGTTAAAATGAATAACAGTTGGTTTTTCTCATTTCATCGAGCAAAATAATAAATCGTCCGACAGCAGCTGCACCCTGTGCATTCCCAGGAGAGGAAACCCAGTTATCTTGATGTGTGGAAGTACAGGATGCAGCCTCCAACTTTGAGGTGAATGTGACGGCAAAGTGGTGTCATTCACGGCAGCAAGGTCACAAATTTCCGTTTATGAGGGAAGACTAAAAGCCAAGTCATATGTTTTTAAAATGCCCTCAAACCCAAAAGTTGCAGTGTCACCAACCTGAATTCACCATGCTGTTCATCTGCAGAGGCCCTTCGTGATACATCTGGAAGGGATTCAGGTCCCCGACGCGTAAATTCCCATGAACTGCAGACATGATGATCCTGCTCTCCTTATTTCCAGCTTCAAATGATTTTGAAAACCAAGGTCCTTGCCCGTCTTATATCCTTCCCTCGCCGTCTTTGTGATCAAAGCTGCTGCTGTCGGGATGTGTGAATGGTTGAGCCATCAGTGTCGGCTGGCACTGGAACAGCCGTGCAGCCTCTTCAGACGTCTGCAGGCCGGTGGAGGTGTGAAGGCCTCACACCTGGGCCGGTGGAGCGGCCGCATGTCCTCTTTCTAAAGAGTTTTTAATGGGATCCGCAGGCTCAATACACATCACCAGAGAAAACATTTATCCGCTTTGGAATGGATGAAGCAATAACGGACCAGTAGCCATCAAAGGGAGAGTCAGAAAGCTGCCATTTCCTCCAGAGGTCAGAGCAGAGGCCCACGCTCAGTTTGCAATTTTTTTTGTCTGCTTGATGATAACTAGTGCAGTTTTATTTTAATTTGCAGTACCCACTTGCAGAAAAATACTTTTGTAGTCTATACATTGTAACGACTCGTTTTGGGAAAGAGGCCTAGGCTATATGTGAATGTTCTACACGCAATCGCATAGTTCAGAAATAAATTTTGTATGGTATGTATCTAAAAGTAATTTATATCAGGATATATAATGTATTTTGAAACTGAGCCCATCCTGATAAAAAATAATTTACTTAAAAACAGCAAAGGCCTTTAGGTGGTCATCCCGGGATATTTTATAATAAACAGGCCTATATTGCATTTTCAAATAGCTTATAAGATATATTATTCAAAATATATTTTCTTCTATTTCATATAGCTTATAGGACATTATTAAAAATATATATACTTATATTTTGAAATATATCTGAGACTCTATATGATCTTACATTTTTTGCATATGAAAACACTGTATGCTTTGGTGATGCTATCTTTCAGTGGGGCCCATAAGTCAAAGAATGTAAACTATATGACTATATGTTATAACTCTTCAGGTAATCTGAAGTCTGCTCCTCAGCTCTGATTTTTTTTTTTAAAGGAAATGATGCATCTTGCCCTTTACAGTGACAACAAAGATAATCTCAATACACAAACTTCAAGTCAAAGCATTCATGAGTGGGCACTTATTGAATGGGTTACCTCCACTTGATTCACAGGGGATCAAGTCAAAAGGTCAGGCAACACCACAGACAGACTAATTTGTTCTTATCCATTTGCACAAGATTTGCAGGAATATGCTGTCCATCACAGGAGTAAATCCTTTTCACCCTAACAATACACAAAAATCATTTTGATTTGACTTTGGCTCATATTCATATCACTCTGGTCATGACAATTGTAATATAAATTCAGGCAATTATTGCAACAGCTGGCCATTACATTCAGTCATCAATAGTAACAATCCTTTTTACACAACATCTGCAATCAATAACAATCACCAAACTACACCAGATCACAAATATTTAGAGAATTCGGCTGTAATTGGTCTTCAGGCATTGTAGAGTAGACTGAATGTTTGGCTAAATGAGTCAGCCAAGGTCTGAGTTATTAATCAGCCTCCTGCAGGAGACCTTGATCATAGACCTGAAGAACAGTAATGGTTGTTTATCTTTAGTAATTTTCTCATTCATCTCTGTGGGGAAATGACTACACAGAAGCATCTGCAGTCATTGTGTCATTTTACATGCATAAATAATACTGATTCCACTGTGTCTTGACACATACTAGGTGTGCTTGTATAAGGTAAAGACATTCACAGTTCACAGGTTGCTTTGTCTGTCTGAGGGTCCCAACTGCATTTGGTTATTGCCCATGTGCACAGATCAGAGTGCTGTGCTAACATCAGGCTGTAGAAGTTCCTGATCTTGTGTAATGGCCAGATCTTCTCAGGGCTACTTGCTGTTTGTTAAGTGAACAGTTTTCTTCTCATTTATCCATCTCCATTCACATAGTACTTGAGTTATGACACATGAAAAATATTGAATTGTGCTGTTTGCATTTCAGAAAACAGATATGCATTTGCCACAGCCTGAGATTATCAGATATTAATTCACCCATGGTACTGTTTAATAGATTAAAAAGAGGACAGTTACATAAATTCTGGTTCACAGGCTACACTTTCAAACATCAAACAGTTAAACCACCTGGGGATTTGTACTGGCCATCTCCAGTACAAGGCAACTGCTTCTTTGTAGACAAACACAAGCATATTCACACCTGTAAAGGCAGCAGACCACTATGCATTTAGCCTACTGACAGACAGGGAAATTATCATCAGGGATTTGCAGGGATCTGTCAAAATGTCAACCATCTTATCGGTCGTTCTTATGAGTTCAGTCTGTGTATTTGAGAGATACTAAAAAGGAACAAGAAAAGTTATATTTTCCTATGAATTTCCTATGAAAATGTGCTTGTGATTGCTTAGTTGAAAAGTGCAAAAATTATTATATAGATAATTTGAAAATGGTAAAGTATATGGAGTTTTATAACTTATAATACAGCAGTAATTTTCAATCGGAGGCTATGACGTATGAGTGCCCTCATAGTCAGCTGTATATTTTATTGTACAAGACAAAATATGACCACAGCAGACGTTAAAATATATCTAAATGCTGAATTACAGTTTCACCTCTGAGTTATGTGAATAATCCAGCATGTATTTTATGCTTGTTTTGACTCATAAATGAGCTGCTTTTACACTTTTACCATAGGATTGTTTTTCAAAATTTTCCATTGCTGGTTTAATTCTTCTTTTTTGTGGCATTTTTACTGTCAACATTACTGTCAACATTTTAAAAAGTTATTCTTCATCAATATATCAATCACATTCAAATTGAAAACATGAGATTTTCTGTATTGGCCTAAGACCTCAGTGTTGTCACAGGGGCTGAGAGAAATGAGTGGAACAAAATACACTCCCTCTGACAAAAATAAATCACCTCAGTTACCGTGCAGTCGGCCTATATAGTGCAAATGAGAAATAGGGAAGGCAGAACAGAACAGTTCTCGCTGAAACAGGGCTTCGTGGAGGGTTGGTGGGCTGATTTCACTGAGAAGGATCATACTGTGTATATTTCACTGTGTGCTCGGTAACAGAAATGACTGTATGAGTTCCCATCATATGAAAGCTGGAGTAAAGCAGACAGGGTGTTTCATCAACAGTCAAAAACAGTTCAGTGTTCAGTACTGCTGCATTTTCCGCACACACACAATTGAGGAC